>MU123744.1:199425-220330 GCA_014904935.1 Melanogaster broomeanus | reverse complement strand
GAAGCTGTGATCTGCTGTGATAATAGTGATATGTTGTCAGAATGCTGTCATAATGCTGTCATAATGACAAAACCTGTGACCAAATCAGGGTTTTGCTGATGAGATACATGTTATATACATACAATAAAGCCTATATGACTGCTACAATGAATGCCTGAGGTGCTATACAAGTGTACAAGCATTTTAGAGTGGAAAACACAAAAGTGATCCGATATTTTGATATTCTGGACATATCTACCATTATATTACATCCACAACAAGGGTTTATATGTAGGTATAACATATCAGAAGCCCATAGCATGAATTTGGCTCCTTGTCTAGATACACACACATCTCCTCTTGATCCCTTTTCATCTCAGGGGCTTGAAGCAGTGGCCTGGATGCCAGGAGAGTGATACAGGCTTATGGGATGCATATAAATGAAATTCTGAGATACTGAACACAGTGTCCTACCCCCAGGATGGCTAGGTATTGATATAATTCGCATTTTTCACTAATAGGGGTCTCATAAATCACCATGGTGGATTTCCTTAATTGTAAGTAGACAAGACTCTAGCTAATATCACTAGGTACCTCCTAATAAAATCTAGAGGCAAGGGAGTGAGATTTGAGAGCAGGGGAGATGAAACAAACATATGAAAAGCGTGGGAAAGGGGTCAAAAACTTAGGAGACTTTGGAAAACATTAAAAACTCATTGGTTCAGCTAGCCTACATAGGATTATACTCAAATTTCGCATTTTTTGACATATAGTATTGTGTGCATGCAAGGTTTGTGGTATAAAATGCGGTGCGCGCAATGGAAAACGCGGTACGCGCAAGAGAAAACACGGTACATGAAAGAGAAAATGCGGCATGCGCAATGTGGAACGCGGTGGGAATAAATGTGCACCTGTTACGCCATATGGGATAGCCCCTGCCCGCCCAGCGCTAGAATATCAAAGTAACGGGTTCCAGAAGCTACGAAAGCGCCCATCAAAAACAGCCAGTGCGAAAAAGACGAACGGTGGCCTCGTGTTCGGACCCTGTATAGTGTTGCTGTGCCCGCTCTGCTCTCTCCATCCTTCAACTTCCTTTTCATACATTCCTCACCCCTGATGGATGGTGCATCAGCTGCCGCTACTATTCTGCAGCTCATCGAAATTGGTAGGTCAGTTCGCTTTCTCGCCTGTCATTGTTTGATGACGAGCGTCGCAGGCGATGAGCTCAAGAAGATGTACAAGTGGATGGACGCCGTTGACTGCACCACCAAATATGAGATTACTCTAGCGCAACGACAAGATGAAACATGCAAATGGCTGTTTGATTTGAAGAAATACTCCGATTGGTGCTCCTCCCGCAACGCATTCCTCCGGGTGTGTGGAAAGCGTGAGTGTTTCCTTCTTCGGACTCAGACCTGAAACCAAATTCCTTGTCCAACAGCCGGCGCAGGCAAATCAGTGCTGATGTGAGTATGCGCTCTATAGGCTGAACGGGTTCCGAATGAAGCTCAGGT
Source organism: Melanogaster broomeanus (assembly GCA_014904935.1). Lineage (NCBI taxonomy): Eukaryota > Fungi > Basidiomycota > Agaricomycetes > Boletales > Melanogastraceae > Melanogaster > Melanogaster broomeanus. Next base: position 218,837 of record MU123744.1, on the reverse strand, counting down.
CGGGTTTAGATCCGCTGTCATCGACAGCTTATCGAAGACAGAGATCAAGGGCGGTGCGCTTGCCTATTTCTACTGTGACTTCTGGACGGACCATACAACCCATGCGTGCGAAGTCATCCGCTCCCTCCTCACCCAACTCCTTCGGAAGTCCAAAGACAACTGGTTACCATTGTTTAACGACCTTGTGGACTGCAAATCGAGTGGCTCCCCGCCTCCAGCAGACCTCGAGATACTCTACCAACTCCTTCTGAAGTCTGTCCGACTGCACGATCGACCGGTCCTCGTCATCGATGCGCTCGACGAGTGCAACGACTACGTCACACTGACCGCACTCTTGGCACGCCTTCACAATGAGGGAAGCTGTAGAGTGTTCTGTACAAGTCGGCCTCTTCCGCACGCACTGAATACCTTCACCGATCTTCCTTCCATTGATCTTCATGACATGAGTGCCGAGACACTGTGCGACATGCAGTTGCATATTGAGAAGGAGGTTGCTAAGTACGACAAGCTGGCCCCTCTCCGTGATGAAATCATCCCCCCATTGCTGAAGAAGGCCGACGGGATGTAAGCCATCTACATCCATAGTCGCTTCGTAACCTAAAATACAGAATTTTCAGGTTCCGGTGGGTGCAGTGCCAGCTGGATAGACTCAGCGGGTGTCGCACGAAAAGCAACGTACAGGAAGTACTCGCCACGTTTCCAAGCGGACTCTACGAGACATACGACAAGATTCTCTCTGACATCAACGAGAAGGAGTTTGATACACAGATAGTGAAGAGCGTCCTGCTTTGGCTTGTGGGCGCTTTGGAGCCACTTAGCCTGGGACTGCTCGTCGAGGCAGTGACTTTCGACATACTACGCTCGAAGACATTTAGTGGGTTCAAGATCCTTTCCAACGACGATGTCCTCGATACCTGCGGGAGCCTAGTGAGCTACGATAAGAAATCTGGCCACGTGTCACTGTCGCACTTTAGTATCAAGGTGAGTGTTTGATTTTGAGCAAAATAAATGGTTCCCTGAAACTTTTCGGTGGTAGGAATACCTTTTTGACGAACACCTCCGTAATGGCGATCTTAGTTGGTATCACCTCGCGCCGCCCATTGCCGACCATCATCTGGCTAAACTTTGCATCGACTATATCTGTACTCCCCGGGTGACGTTATTTCAGAATTGCCTTGAAGACAGGGCAGGGCTTGAGACCTTGGACGAGTACGTTGAGACCTTCTGGAGTCGACATTTCGGTCGTGTTGTCGAAACCGAGGGACCTCTGCACGAAGCAATGCAACTCATACTAGCACTCCGGACCGCCTTACCTCCTAGCGAGTCATCATCCCTGCACGACCTCTTGGACGTCAGTCTTCTGTCACGTTAACTTTCAACTTGTTCTAAGTCCTCCTTCAGCTTCCCGCAGTAGTACCTCCCGCTGACCACACGCCCGACCCATTGTACAACGGCTTCTTCGCTGGCGGTTCGCCTCAAGTTCGTGACATTCTGTCCATTTTCACTTATATGCTCATACAACTTATACAGTCTCCACTTCCACAGCACGGAGCACCGCAGAAGAATGCGCGCACGTTCGGTAGTATATTCGCGCGGAAGCCGAAAGATGGAGCAAACAAGGTGTGTTTATCCCTGCATCGTTGCTTGTTACTCACTAACGTCGCGACCTACCTCTGGGCAGACGCGCTCTCGGCCAGATCGTAATCAAGTTGTTCACGGAGCACAAACAAAATGTTCTGTAGATGTAAGAGACCGTCTTCTCACCGTCATGAGCTGTCGTCCTAACTCTAAGTTGAAAGCCGCAGCTGGATGCCAATCCCCAAGAGCTCACCTCACAGGATAACGGGAAAATGCAGGGTTCCGATCTAATTCGCACCACCGACGGTGCATCCACTCCCACTTCCAACGCTCAGCCCCCCGCCTCTGCAACTCACAGCAGACAACAAGTTTGGGGTCAAGTCCACCGAATGTGTCGAACCTTCATGCGAGGTCGCGAGGGATCTACTACACAAACACAGGATCGCTTGGATGGGACAGGTGCGACAGACGGCCATTCCACTGAGGTGTTTAGTCGTCTCGCATAACCCTTTCCGTTTCAGGATCTAACAGATCACGTATCTAGCACCGTGATATGGACGGTTCCTTCATGGGTGTGAGTACCATCATGGTTTGTGCCGTCGTAAATATTGAATAATTGTCTCATACAGACCTCACACAATCACCACGGACAAGGTGCTAGCCGTCTGAATTTACGATCATCTTCATGGCGAAATCGTCCACGACCGTCATTCCCCGCAGTTCCAGTTGTCTCGATCGCTGCCGCCCGTGGGAGAGAAGTACGTTTGTTTCCACTGATCGCCCCTGTTCGCGTGCATGTCGCTGATTTGGTGTCACCCTTGAACCTTGTAGGTCAATCCGGTTGGCCGCTGGCCGATCCGGAGAAAACTTCCTCATTGGTTGCAGTGTAATGATCCAAAGAACAAGCCGTGGCACAATTACTTGCTGGAACGGCGAGATGAATACTTGGCAGATAGACACTCGTGTTCGTCGGACGACAGCCATCAAACGGACACATCCGCATCAACTGGATCACCAAAACGTGACAAACCGCTGCCCCCAGTCCCGTTACCACCATCAGCCGCAAACGCGGGTACATCTTCGACGTCACAGCAGGGTGCTCAGCCCGCAGAAATGATACCCAGCGCGTCTTCTCAATCAAGGGCTCAGTCCGAGCCTGCACGGACTCGAACACCTTCGGTAATCTCTTTTACGTCGTACCAGATGTTTTGTATGTGGTTTTGGCGCTCGGAACCAAGATGGCACGATTAGCATATTTGCCAATGACTCACACTTGATGCTTATCCTAGTGCACCAGATCACCCTCTGTATCGCCTTTTGTCGTTAGTATGTGCATGGACTCGGAGCAACTGTTCGATAGCATTTCATTGTCACATAGGCGCAAATGCGCGAGATACCTCAGGCCGACTGCCGACCGCCAGCGCAATGCACTGGGAATCCACCTCCAGCGTTCAGCGGCAAAGGGTAGATGGTAGCTGCAGAGCATGGAATGAAAAGGATGACAATCAGTGGGAAGACTTATGGGTCTCTCGAGATCACTGGCAGTTCAAAAGTCAACATGTCATTTTATTATTTCTCTTCCTTCAACATCAACATATGATCCCACTTCCTTCGACCGGCACGATGGTGGCAGTTTGGGGGATGTATGTCAAGGAACCTCGCTTCGACGGTAGGGAGCAAGAGGTGCAGTACAGCCACGGGCTGACGTGGGATGATCCATCAGTAAGACAGGAATAACGTGGTATAACCCTGTATAGATTGGAAATGTGGGACATAATGATTACAAGTGATATTGCTTTAGATATGTCTAGAATGATCAAGGTGTCGGGTAAACAATAAACGTTCATCATCGATGCATCATCCCGGATCCGAACTTGGTCAAGCTAAGATGATGCTGTGGACAAGAAACTTGTGGGGTTGCGGAAGTGAGCTCAATGCATTAAGTATGATAGCTACCCCTTTTTGCGGGTAGCAGGGCACATCCGCGTTGGGGCTGCCCATACTTGTGTTTGCAGGTCGCTACACTTGGTCCCATTAAACTTGCTAAAATAAATCGTAGCGGTGCCAAGGCACCAATCCCCGACTCTTGTATATATTCCTGGAACTCTACCACTACTACTTGTGCACGGTATGTAGATCAACACACCATCTAAGACGCTGGACAACTTATTGTCAGCGGTTGGGCCAATCACTGATGGCGGGATTCCACAAGAAGAGAAGATGACAAAACGAACCACAGATATGCTGAAATTTTGGTAGTTTAGTAAGCTCTCTTCCTAAACATAACCTTGGCGCGAGGGTTGGGCATAATCGCAATGCCAATACCTAAACTCTGCGGGCGGGTGCTATCCTCCAATTTGATATCATACGACACAACGATGTGAGCCAACATGGTTTTGAGGTAGGTCGCAGAAAAGAAGCGGCCGGGGCTAGGGAGGAGATATGGGATTATGAACGGTGCAAGGAGGGAGAGAAACCTCGTACCATGCATGTTTGCCATGTCCGAATGCCAAGTACTCGGGGTTAGTGGAGACAAACTGATGCCTGACACCCTCTCCGTCCTCGTGACGGGCGTTGGAAAACCGAAATGGATCAAAAACGTCCGTGTTTTCGTAAAGCTCACTGTCGAGGTGCGTAGATTGGGCGGCAAAAGCAAGGAAGGCTCCTTTCGGTATCATCGTCCCATCGGAGAACGTGAAGTCTTTCCTGGCTCGCCGAAACATGGTCACTGATGGACACGGTAATGACTTTCCCTGTGCATGAATATGAAGCAAACTTACGCATGGCACTTCCCTCCATGCGTTGGCTCTCTTTCAGGAAGCTGTCAATTTTACGCATCTTCGCCAACGCATCCTTCGACCAGCCCTCGGTTTCTACAATTGATTGAACCTCTTCACGGAGTGGCTGCATGTACTGTGGGTTCGCTGCCAAATTATAGAGTGCTTGAGTGAAATCCTGGAATGCATGATGTTAGTAGACGTTACTTCATGACGACCATGCTAGACTTACATTCGAAGATGTCTATTTCGACGAGGTGAGTGTCAAATTCTATGAGAATAAGGAGGCACTCGCGTGTATGGCACCGAAGTTGACGAATAAGACACGCCGTGTCAAAGCTTTTACGTTCCGTTCCGAACCTTCCGCTTCTTCCATCAACCATGATAAAAAGTTGTTCTGCAAAATGGATAGTGGTGAGCCACATTCAGTAGCGAACGAGATCGACGGACAGGTTGATCGGCAACCCTGTTGCCATACTTCTCAACATACTTCTGTCGTTCCTCAATGATCGGACGAAGGTGCTTCATACCACGTTTGACGCTCCGAGAAACACCCGTCAAGCATCGTGCGACAAGACTGGCGAGAATTCATGACCAGTTTGCATAGGGGAATGTTTGGTGACTTACGGCGCCAAGATTCTTGGGAAGAGCCCAATGATAATTCCTGCCTTGACGAAGTCCACAGCAAACCGTACATTGAGGTTTACCCAATCCGGATTACGGCCTGTCCATCGAGAGAGGTAAGAAGGTGACAATGCGGGAAGGTAGGCAAGGTTACACACACAGAGGAAGACCAACCAATACCCTATTGGCCGTCCTGCAGACGACCTCCTGGACAGTGTCCAATGCCGGGACGCTCTTCCCCTCTGGGCCCTCTCAGGATCAGTGAATATCCAATACGATAAACTTCAGCTCACCATTGCCTTTCAGATCCAAGATCTCTTCGAATGTTGTAACAACTTCGTCTCTGATGTCAGGATAGAGTTCCGAGATTCCGAGTGAGTCGCGAGCGAACGACTGGAATATGGTAGGGTTTACTAAACATTTCGTGCCCCACCAAGTATTCGCCATTCAAAATCTGTTGGTAGCCCTGCATAAGAACCCCATCTCAGTAAGAACAGCCGTATTATTCACGTCGTTTAAAGCCTCCAGCGCAGATAGCTCGTCATCGTAAGACTTGCATACATCTTCCAACAACTGACGACCGCTCACGATAACCATCCAGCGGTTCAGATTTGCAACCTTGAATGGCGCAGCCTTGTGCTGCAAATATCATGAATTCACGTTCTGCAAAGACGTTAGCAGCAAACGCACCTTCTCATAACCCTCTTGTATGACGTCTGCTGCATTGGTTACAAACTTGATCCCAGCCCACCACGATCCCAGCCAGGTACTGGACCCAACAGTCGGAATTGCATCCAGCTGGTCAAGGAGTGTACATGATGGTTCAAACCGGGAGTGAGAGAGATGTGCTTTGCACGTACCTTTGAGCGTTTGGACAACTTCAAGTTCGCGATAATGAAGGCGGCTGCGGCGAGCAGACCAACAACTTGAAGGCTGTATGGTAGACCTGAGATTCTGTCTGGTGGTGCCGGGACTTGGAGTTGCATGACGAATTTGTGATGTGTACAGTAGGCTTAAGGGCATAGTCTCCTCCAGAGTGTCGGATCCAGGCCAAAAATCGTCGCCACCAGGACGCGCCCCAGGCCCCCTAACTCCATCTCCGTTCCTGTGTCGGCAGTGCGGCGGTCTTCATACTTGTTGCCTGAACTCCGTTCCAACATTTCTTGTCTCACTAGAAGTGGCGTTGGGGCAGCGGTACATATAGTAAAGCCTCCTGACACCTGAGACACAGTCGAAAAAGTTGTCGCAAAAGAGGGTTACCTTATCCAATAACATATTGCGCCTGGGAAAATAAATATATCTAACAGATAGATTAGAAACCAGAATTTAAATAATGTTCAAATATGTATTTCCTGAATATTTGTAGACATATGCAGGATATGATAACCCCTCAGACTCAAGATTTGTACACAAGACCAAGATGTCATATCATATTTAATTACACAGTGAGAAAATGTCGACAATCTGGCATGAGGTAATATTACAGTCATTTGCATATTGATCTGGACTCACGCATGCAAGCAGCAGAATGTTTGCCATTGTTTGTTCTAATAAACAGTGACCGTCACGCTGTTGCTTATGGTGTTACGTGTCCCTCGACATCACGACTCCCAGCTCAATCATGATCCCTACGCATCCACGATCCTGCTAACGATGACGACTGTGAGTGTGCAAAATGTCATCAGAATCCAAAGCTGGAAGAATCGAGTACTTTTGGCCACGAAGAAATGCTGTGCACATCACGCAGGCATGGCCCATTGCACTCCAACCTCGTCGCCTCTCGCCAGTGTGATCATCAACTCCAGCTTCATCCAAGATATATATCTTTGTCTGACTCTGATCACGCCAGTATGAGGGAGATGTTTCATATTTAGCTACTAGCAACTACACAATACAACATAATTTCAGAAACAAGCTGGGGCTGAAAAAAAAACAGGGATAGAAACGAGCGGGTGGGGTGAAAAACGTTTGGATGGGGTGCGTGGGTGGAGGTGACGGTCCGTTTTCGACATGTCAGGTCTGCTTTCGAGACGGCAGGATTATTTTTGAGGCGACGGGATCCATTTTGAGGCGACGGGATCCATTTTGAGGCGGCGAGTCCACTCTCGTCCGATGCGGTGGGTCAAGTCGGGCCTGCTTTTGAGACGGCGGTGTCGTATTTGAGGCAGCAGGTCCATTTTGATGCAGCGAGTCCGCTTTCGAGGCGACATGATTATTTTTGAGATGGCCGGTCCACTTTCGAGACGGGTGGGGTCGTTTTTGAGGCGACGGGTCCGTTTTTGAGGTGGTAGGTGGTAGGCTCCGCTTTTGAGATGATGGGTCTATTCGTGATGCGGTGGGTCCGATTTCGACACTTCGGTCGCTTTTGAGACGGTGGGGGTCGCTTTTGAGGTGACGGTCCGATTTCGAGGCGGTGGGCCGTCCCTGGACACGTCGGGTCCGTTTGTGATGCAGTGGCCCCATTTTCACACTTCGGGTCCACTTTTGAGACGCGCGGGGTCGCTCTTGAGGCGACGGGTTCAATTTTGAGGCGGTGGGCCCGTCCCCGACGCATCGCGTCCATGGGGTCGCTTTAGAGGTGACAGGTCCGTCTGTGGGGCTGTGGTTCCGTTCGTGAGGCGGTGGGTCCATTCGTGAGGCGACAGGGCCAGTCCCGAGACGACGGGCCCATTTTAGACAGTGGAATGGCTGATGCCAGAGAGTCTTACGATCTCATGAACTGGCGTCTGAAGCTTGTGATACCAGATAGTGATCCACTCTCAAAGTACAGCTGGCGTAGGTGCAGGCATTGGGAGTAATACAGTACAGCATACTGAACATGCAGCCTCGAGAGCGTGACATTGTCACAATTTGTACATGTTATCACGACCAAATAATCCAGTCTTGTGTCTGTCTGTCCAGATCAATATGCAAATGACTGTAGAGATATATTTCGGAATCTGGAGGAGATACATATTGTCTAAATACGAATCTGATATGAATACATATTCGATAACTGAGGCTATTGTATCCTGATATATTCTGACACATGTGCAGAATCTGTATTATTAATATATACAGTCGACTCCCTCATAACCCATACCCCTCGGTTTGCGCCGTGGAGTATGGGTTATGAGGGAGTATGGGGTCTGTGGGAGATCGGGTATAGACGGGAAAAAAAATTCGGCTTTTATATACATTCGTCTCGTCGTGTGCTATGACTATCAGTGCTACATATACAAGACTGTTACGGTTTTTCTCTTTTCTTTCTACGTCGCGTCCATCTTATCTCCCAAGCGCCTTTAGAGATAAGATTACTTACATGTATTTTTAGATCGTTGACTTTCGACTCATCCACAGTCAACGATCCCATCACTCCATTGTTCTCCATCTTTAGCTCACAATGGTTACCAGTATGTCGGTTCTCCTTTTGTTCTACTTACGCGTCAAACAATGGTTCCCCATTGTTCTCCCATTATATCCGTCTTAGACTACCACGTATATAAACCAGTAGACACCATGTACTTTCCCTAAGCTATTCTACGTTGTCTTGCATTACCTGCCTGACTCTCAGTCGTCTGAACTTCAGCCTCACCGCTTCCGTTCATCTCTGGGATAGACCTTGCTCGTCCTTAGCACGGACTCTGCAAGAATCCCTCTCTTTGTTGACGAGGCTTGTCTTACGACAACCCACGTAACAAAAGAATAGCTTCTCAAGACGTTCCTACTATCTAGTAGCCAAACATCCGCCACGAGACCGAACGCATCTGGGAAACCTGCCCCAGCGCACAAGTAGACAAGACGACTCCTCCACCAACCCCTCGCAGTCCTTTTTCGACTGCTCGGACCGGAGAAGTACCCCATCGCCTACAGACTACACGACAAGATCCTCAACCCGATTACGCTCGTAATATAAGAGAATCTAGATTCCTCGCCGATCCCTATCCTATAGCGGAAGCACGAGGATCTGGCCACGGCATATCCCGCCTAGGCCAAGACCCAGACGATCAAACCACCCCGATCTGCTACTCCATCAGAAGCAGAAGAAATCTCACAGATTGACGAAGATTTCCTTGACTCCCTTCCTACCCGAAGCTCACGTCGAGTTCAGGAAGCTTACCAAAAAGGAACCCTACGACCACCCGACTCTTTTTCGTCGCTGGTACGACTCTATCGTCGTCCCAGAACCCCAGACCGCTGTCCAAACCACTCCCCCGAACCCGTCGCCTCCCACACTCGCCGTTACCATGACGACCAAGACCGCCGAAATCAAAGTTGGACAACCTTCCGCCTTTGACGGCTCCCCTACCGACGCCAACCGCTGGCTTCTAAGCGTTACTGTCTTTTTCGCTTAGCTTGGCGCCGTGTGAAATTTAGTAAAAATTATACCTCATCTTCCTTCCACCATAGCACCTCAACGCCTCACCAGAATTCGACGGAAAGGACACCATTCGACTCGGAATAGCCCAGAGAACATGTCCCGGTTATCCCGGTGGCAAAATGATGAAGTTTGAATTTTTTGATTTTCAGGGGTCGCCGGGATTTTGGTACAGGCTCTCCAACTCAATGGCTTTAGCACATTCTTCTCTGAGACTTCCACTGGAAAAACATGTTCAGTACTGCAGCACGTCGTTGATTACTTCCTGCAATAAATTTCAGTGTAATAAATGCATAAACTGTATTGGGAACACGATGGTAACTACAAAGGGTGAACTATCTAAGCTAGATAGTCCAGTCATTTTTTGGCCCTCCTTTCTGCTGCAACTCGTGTGATCTATGCACGAAAGCATGCTTGGACTCATTGCACAGTACAGCGAGATACGAAGCCATTATCATTGGCAGTTGGAGAGCCTGGGTACCAAAATCCCGGCGACCCCTGAAAATCAAAAAATTCAAACTTTCATCATTTGCCACCGGGATGATCGGGACATGTTCTCTGGGCTATTCCGAGTCAAATGGTGTCCTTTCCGTCGAATTCTGGTGAGGCGTTGAGGTGCTATGGTAGAAGGAAGATGAGGTATAATTTTTATTAAATTTCACACGGCGCCAAGCTAAGCGAAAAAGACAATAAAGCCTATATGCGCATTAACGCTCATATTTACGATACCAACGAAAAGAAGGTTCTCGCTGCCCTCTCCTATTTCACTAAAGGTACTGCCGCGTCGTGGGCGGAAACCTTCTATGCAAAAAGGGATGTCATGGCCGTCCCTGACTACGGCACTTGGGTCGACTTCGAAAAAGAATTCAAGACCTCCTTTGTGACTCAAGACACAAAGGAGACCGCAACCGCTAAATTGTCCACCCTTAACCAAAGGAAGTGCGGTTCCCTCGAAGAATATAACTCCCAATTCCGACTCTTCGCTCAAAGGTCAGGAATTACCAATGATAACGCTCTGATCTCGTGGTATTCACGAGGTCTTCATTCCGAAATCGCCACTCGCATCATGGGGATGGACACCGTTCCCCCCACAATCGAAGAATGGATCCAGAAGGCCCAACACTTCGCCGTGCAAATGGCCTGGATCCAATCCTTCAAGTCCAATCGCATCTGGAACCCGTCTTCCAATTCCCGGTCCACCAGGGACCCTGACGCTATGGACGTAGACCGCGTAAACCTCTCTCCAACGGAGCGAGTAGCCTATATGAAGAAGGGTCTATGCTTCAAATGCGGTCAATCTGGACACCGAGTTATTAATTGCCCGAAGAAGACGGAAGAAGTCACCCCAAAGAAGAAGAAAACCCCGGCCAAGACGATCCGGGCCGTCCAAGAACAACCTTCGGAAGTCCAGCAATACATCGCCACGCTTACCAACAAGAAGATCTCGCAGACCGAGATCCTGGACGTAATGAAGATGTGTTTCGAAGAGAAGCTGAAAGAAGAAGGAAGTGAAGAAGAACCCGAAATTGACAGAGTGGGTTTTTGAACCGAGGAGTTAAGTCGACGTTTACTCCTCGAATCCCTGTAATTGTATCAAGAAAGAAGAATGACAACTCATTTCGTATTCCTGTTTCATTCTTCCGAAAACCTGGTACAATAATCGTCGACTCTCATGCCCTGATCGACAGTGGAGCCTCCATTAACGTAATGGACACCCACTTCGCTATCAAACATCGATTCCCCCTCACTCGACTCTCGAAACCGCTCACGCCGCGTAACGTGGACGGCTCCCCGAATAAACAAGTCTGTCGCTTCACTACTACCGTCACGATCCGTATCGACGATCGTGAAATGAAGCAACAATTTTTCGTTGTTAACTGTGGCAAAGAAAATGCCATTCTCGGCATGCCATGGTTAAAGTCAGCAAACCCGATTATCGATTGGGAAACCGGAGAAATTGAACTGCCTCATCGACATTTATCCCCGGTTAGACCCCAATTCGATCAGAAGCACCTTGTGGAACAGAGGTATCTCGTCCGCTATCTTGGAGGAGATGGCTCGGATTACATCCGCCGCCAGTACCTCAAACGATTCACACCCTCTCTCCTCCGAACGACGCTGGCGACTGAAATAGCCCAACAGACAATTAAGGAGAAGGTCCTCCTTCCGGCTGCTTTTGCCAAATACAAAACAGTCTTCGAAAAATCCGCTACCGATCACGTTCCCCCAGAGAGGACGTTCGATCACGCCATCGACTTAGACGACTCCTTCGTTCCAAAGATAGCCAAGGTATACCCGCTAAACCCGAAGGAACTCGAAGTGTGCAAAGCCTTCGTCGATGAACACCTCGCATCGGGAAAGATCGTTCCCTCAAAATCCCCGCAAGCATCCCCTTTCTTCTTTGTCTCTAAGAAAGATGGTAATCTCCGACCCTGCCAAGACTACCGATATGTCAACTCCCATACAATCAAAAATGCGTATCCCCTCCCCTTAATCTCTGATCTTATGGATCGACTCAAGGGATCATCGATCTTCACGAAGTTTGACGTAAGATGGGGGTATAATAACGTACGGATCAAACCGGAAGATCGCTGGAAGGCGGCGTTCATCACGCCGTTCGGACTATTCGAACCAACGGTAATGTTTTTCGGCCTATGTAACTCCCCTTCTACGTTCCAAGCCATGATGAACTCCTATTTTGCCGACTTCATCGCCGAAGGATGGTTAGCCATTTACATGGACGACCTCCTTATCCACTCCTCGGACCCCGCCGTTCACGAAGAACGGACTCGTCGTGTATTGGAACGACTCCAACAACATGACTTATACCTGAAACTTGAAAAGTGTCAATTCGCCGTATCGGAAGTAGAATTCCTCGGCGTCATCGTGGGTAAGGGCGCCTTCAAAATGGACCCGTCAAAGGTCAAGGCCATCGACGACTGGATTACTCCCCGTAATGTGAAGGAAGTACGCTCCTTTTTGGGGTTCTGCAACTTTTATCGCCACTTTATTCCCTCCTTCGCTACCCTTGCTCGACCTCTCACCGACCTCACCAAGAAGCTCTCCCCTTGGGTTTGGTCACCTGTCTGCAACAAAGCGTTCAAGGAACTCCAAGTCAAGTTCAAGACACTTCCTGTCCTCGCAATGCCCGACGTCTCCCGACCTTTCGAAGTCATGACCGATGCCTCTCTCCATGCCTCGGGAGGCGTCCTCATGCAACGTGACGGCAATGGAGATCTCCATCCATGTGCCTATATTTCTCAAACCTTCTCCCCTGCAGAACGCAACTACGACATCTACGATCGTGAGTTACTTGCGGTCATCCACGCCCTACAGGCCTGGCGGCATTACCTCCAGGGCACCGCACATCCGGTGACCGTCTTGACGGATCACAAGAACCTTACATACTTCCGTTCCCCCCAGAAACTGTCTCGACGACAAGCGCGCTGGCTTTTAACGCTCGCCGACTATGATCTCCGATTTGTCCACACCCCCGGCTCTGCCATGGGCCCGGCTGATGCTCTCTCTCGCGTTAATTTCCCGGATTCGTCCTCCGATAACCACGACGTGACGCTACTTCCTCCCGGTCTGTTTGTTCGTGCCATTGACACTGAACTCCTCGACAAACTAGCCGCGTCTTCCCCTACCAACCCTCTCGTCCTGTCTGCCACACGTGCCCTTGAACAGGGCACATCACTTTTTCCTCGTTCCACCGTCTCCAACTGGCAGTATACCAACGGCATGCTGTATTATAAAGGCCGTCTGTATATTCCCCCGGACCATCAGTCCGCCGTTGTCCGCGCCGCTCACGAGGCCCCAACCTCTGGTCACCCCGGCGTTACCCGGACTGTCGAACTCGTCTCCCGTGACTGCTGGTGGCCCGGTCTTCATACCTTTGTTCGTCGCTTTCTTCTCGGATGCGCCACGTGCCAATCCATGAAGGTGAACACGCATCCTTCCATCCCTGGTTTCATGCCTATTCCTTCCGCGTGCTCTCGCCCCTTTCAACAACTCTTGGTTGATCTGATCACCGGCCTCCCATCGTCCGCCAGTTTCGATTCTGTCATGGTCGTGGTCGACCACGGCCTTTCGAAGGGGGTAATTTTCCATCCTTGCACGAAGACGATCACCGCCGAAGAAGTCGCGGACATCTTCTTCGAAAAAGTCTTCACCCGGTTCGGACTCTACGACAAGATTATCTCGGATCGAGGACTGCAGTTCGCCTCCAGATTCGCCAAAGAACTTGCACGAATCCTCGAATACGACCTTGCCCTCTCCTCTGCCTATCACCCACAGACTGACAGAGAGACTGAACGGGTCAATCAAGAACTTGAAACGTACCTGCGCATCTTCTGCGATGGTAAACCCCATGATTGGACCCGATTCTTACCCTTTGCAGAATACGCCCACAATTCCGCAGTCCATTCTGTCACGAAGAAAACCCCATTCTTCTTAATGCTCGGATATGAACCCCGAGCTTTCCCCGCGTTAATTAAAGAAACGCCGATCCCCGCCGTAACTGATCGGCTGACGTCACTCGACTCTGCTAGGAAAGAAGCCCTTGCTGCGCATGCCATTGCCGCTAGAGTCATGAAAGAACGAATTTCCTCTCGATTCGTACCCTGGAAACTAGGCGATAAAGTGTGGCTCGAAGCCCGGAACCTCAATTTCAACTACCCCAGTCGTAAACTCGCCCCGAAACGCGAAGGACCCTTTGAAATCATCAAGGTGTTGTCCCCCGTTTCCTACCAATTGAAAATACCTGTCACTTGGAAAATTCACGACGTATTTCATGCGTCTCTCCTATCGTCCTATCGGGAAACCCCCGAATACGGACCGAATTTCACAAGACCACCACCTGACGTGGTTAATTCCGAAGAACAATGGGAAGTCGAGAAAATTATTTCACATCGTGGATCCGCAGCTCGTCGCAAATTCCTAATCAAATGGAAAGGATACCCGACGTCAGAAAACTCATGGGAACCCCCTTCCCACTTGAAGAATGCCCCCGACGCTCTAAAAGCTGATAAGCGGTCAAGACCCAAAGCTTTCCCTCAGTCTCGCTGAATAACTATCCAACACGTCTTCCCCTCTGAAAATCCTCGAAAATCTTTACTTTGAACTATGGCTTCCCGTGATTCTACTCCTTCTCACCCTCGATCGTCTCGCCGCTCTCGAAACCACAACCGATACGTCCCGTACGGACGCAGACTCCGCGCACCGCCGCCGTCGGACTTGAATCACGCTGTCCTGCGGGACCTTCGCGACATCACCCTAGCCCGAGAAATTGATAACCAATTCGCACGCTACTCCCCTCTCCAGAGCGCCCATCAGTCCCTGATGCAGACTCTTCGCCTCCAAACGTTCTGCGATGTCCTCGCCCAGTCCGAAGACCAACAGGCTAAACTCGTAGGTCTACTTCTCGCTGGAGTCCGGTGTCGTCAGGAAGACGCACTCTTGAACCTTCTTCACCAACTTGGGTTTGAGAACGTTCTCACCCGAGTCCATCGTCGTCGCCTCGAATCCCCAACCCCCTTTAACGCAGACCAACCCGTCCTGTTCACACATCGCAGCGACAACATGGAAGAGATACTCCGCGAAGATCTTCCCACCACTCTAACCCGTTACGACCTAACCGCCATTCGTCGGGCCATCATACGACGTACCAGTGAGATCGCATCTTCCCCTCCGACCTCCACCTCCCCCAGTAGTGGTTCTGCTGGCTCCTCTGCTAGCAATCCCATCGTCGTACCAGACGACGAAGACTCCTCCACGTCCGAGGAACCAATACCGGTTCCCGTCAGGACACGTCAACGCCGACCCCAACCAATGTCTCTCGTTCCCCTTTCGCATGCAGGACGTACCGTCACCAATTCCTCCGGCACCCCATCCTCTCTGTCCTCCCCGAGTACCGAAGAAGCCTTCGGACTTACCCGAGCCCAGATCGCGTCTGCTATGGCAGAAACCGAGGAACGCCTGTCCCGCTACGATGTCGTAGTGACGGAGACTGCCGAAGAACGTATCGCCAGAGACCTCGCCGGGGAAGCACAAACCGGACCCATACTACTCCCGTCTCACGCGTTCTACCGCACCACCTGCTTCTCTTGTCACCGTCTCGGACACATCCGAATCAACTGCCGGATGTACGAATGCCCAATCTGCCGCGCGTTTGCCCCTGGGCATAATCAGAGGAACTGTCCAGATCGCCGTCGTTCTCCTACCCCTCCTCCTGCCTCTTTCGCCGCCGCCGCCTTGCAGGAAGATCTTCCTGACTATGCCACCGACGACCCATACGACCACCATGCCTATTCACGCACCGGAACTCCCTCGGGAGACCGATTCTAATGCAGATCAAGGTCTGGTGTCTTGAACCTTGTGCAGGGGGTAATGTTACGGTTTTTCTCTTTTCTTTCTACGTCGCGTCCATCTTATCTCCCAAGCGCCTTTAGAGATAAGATTACTTACATGTATTTTTAGATCGTTGACTTTCGACTCATCCACAGTCAACGATCCCATCACTCCATTGTTCTCCATCTTTAGCTCACAATGGTTACCAGTATGTCGGTTCTCCTTTTGTTCTACTTACGCGTCAAACAATGGTTCCCCATTGTTCTCCCATTATATCCGTCTTAGACTACCGCGTATATAAACCAGTAGACACCATGTACTTTCCCTAAGCTATTCTACGTTGTCTTGCATTACCTGCCTGACTCTCAGTCGTCTGAACTTCAGCCTCACCGCTTCCGTTCATCTCTGGGATAGACCTTGCTCGTCCTTAGCACGGACTCTGCAAGAATCCCTCTCTTTGTTGACGAGGCTTGTCTTACGACAACCCACGTAACAAAGACTTGGTTGTTTTTTGAAGGAATGTTGGCTACCTGGCGAAATGGTGGAACAGGTTAAGAGGGGAAAATGGAGAGGGGGTATTGGAAGTGGTAGGTAATGTTGCCAACGATGGGTTTGGCTGGTTTGGGTAGTGACAGATACCACTGACCATATGATGGTGGTGGACTTGGGCCAATACTTGCCTCAGGGGAGAGTGTGAATGGATTACCTGTTGGCGGTGGTGAGCATTCTAAATTAATGTTGCCATATTGGGCACTGATTATATAATATAAATTTCCTAATTTGGCATTACGTCACTGTAACCTATGGGTTATTGTGGTCGAAATAGGTATGGGTTATGGGGTATGGGTTATGGTTACAAATTCACTGCAAACCAACTTGGGAAATCCAAAAATGTATGGGTTATGAGGGAGTATGGGTTATCTGGGGTATGGGTTATGAGGGAGTCGACTGTATTAGCAAAGTCTTCGCCAATGTTGTAAATATCTCGTCATTGCAAAGTCTTGTCCTTGTTCTATTTATAATCATTATTATTGTTTAGCCTTTGTTCATGTTACTAAGTTTCGTGATCAGAGTTAAATATTTATCTTGCATCTGTTGTATATATTTGTGACAGACAGAGCCACTTTCCCAGGCGCAATCTGTTAAGCCATATGTGGTGGCTATGTTAGGTTGACTTTTTCGAGCGTGTCTCAGGTGTGACTATGGCGTAACAGCCTACGAGACCATTCGCACGGTCGAAACGCCGCTAAACCCGAACGCCGTCGGTTCAAACCCCGGTGGTGCCGGATTTTTGTCATGCTCGATGATGTTCACAGTCAATATCCCACGCCACTCGTGCCTCGCGCGTGGCCCTGGGACATGTCTCGCCGCTGCGGGGCGCCGTGAATATTGATATACTGTAACTTGAATTGTCCTTACGGTGATCGCAATATCCATCGCTCCTAGTATGCCATGTCATTCATGAGGCCGAGCATAAATAAAGCGAGTGACAACGAGTAACCCAATAAAATGACTTGATATAATTCAACGAACGTACGGTGTGTGGCCGAATCAGCAGATTATGTTTTTCCGAGATGTAATATCTTCCTGAATTCAGAATCTCCTCGTTGAGCGCGCAGGCCATAAATCTACGTTTGATGTCTCCATGAAGTACCAGAATCCGAATAAAGATGTCGTACCCTCAATAAGATAGTACCCTCCAGGTATTTAGGGAACAGTTCTTGGAAATCAGGCGTTGCGCTTATTACTAGCGACCGCGATCAGTGAAGGAATATCCTGCCGTTCAAGTCCAATTCATCTCTGAACCAGATTCGTCCTTCAACTCGAGCCGAAGCGTCCCCATCTGAGAAATCGCTTCTGGCTCAATGAATAATGTTACCGAAGAAAGCCCCAGCATCTGGCATGGAAGTGCACCGGGATGACGCCGCATGTTGTACCGTGTTCCGAGAGTAGCGTGTTCTCCCTGCAGCTCTGCCATTTTAAGCTGAGGTAGACTTGGACGCGGGGCCAGGGAGGCAGGTGACGGATGGTACTTGAGAAGTGGCATTGGCCATTGCCCAAAACCCGGACGTTGCGAGAGCAGGCACGATACCCGACGGTTTCGAGAAGCAAGCGTTCAGAGCGGCTTACGCCAACCGTTGTTCTTCTTCGAACCGTGAACTTTGTCGGCAGACCGAAGAGACCGTAGCGTCGCGACGTCACTGGTAAAGCTGCCAAGAGCTCTTTGGGACTGTGTTTTATGAGTTAGAGTTGTGGTAGGCGATTCAACAAGCGTAATTTGACTGCGGGAGCTACGGTCCTCGTGGGCGACCACCTTGGCCGAGGTACGTCAATACCGTCACTCGTGTCCGTCCTACTCGGGTGAATCGAGCTTTAGGGGTAGCGGTGGCCTGTGTTTTGGCTGCGGACTGAAGATTTTGCGTCTACAGTTTGTAGGGAAGGTGTCGAGATCCATGCTTGTCTTAACGAAACCTTTGAGGTTGCCCGTCGACCGAAGCCGGGGTTTATTGATGGGAACTCGACTCCTAGGGGAACCAACCTTCGGAGAATCAGTGGAGCTCCAATCATGAACCGTGCCTAGGGCGGGCCACCGGGTAGATAGGCAGCGTGTCCTCCTACTATAGCTCACTTTCAACGGTTGAAACGGCGCAGCGAGGGACACTGCGTGTCTGTCTGGAATAGCGTCCCCTTGCGAAACGAGTGCGTTTGTGTTGTAGAGGTTCTTGGGGATTGGTTCGGAGTCTGGAGATGTTCGGCCCATATCCAGAGGACGCGGTATCGATGGTACGAGGTGAAGGTGGGACGATGCCAATCTTGACGCTTCCTCGGGTACTAATGGAGTCATGAGGCGACGGTGGATGAGGTATCATCAGAGACTGAGGGCGACAAGTCGTAGATGTGCGTGGTGATTCTAATATCTGGCTATCCCTTGGAGAACCGCATTTGGGCTCGATGGGCTTGGTGCTGCGAATTCTTGACCAGCTTTGAGAAGAAATTGGGCGCCATCTGGAAGTCGATATGTAGTTGCTCAATTGAGCACCAGTGACCACACTGATGGCAAGTGTCAAGGGTGTGCTCACCCTCTACAGATTCAAGACGACCTTGATTGTCAATGCCGGAACAGAACCAACTGTCAAAGGCGCAGGACTGATTGCAGTCGAGTCTTGTCAGTGTACTGTACACTGGGAAATGATAGAACCCTCTGCGATCAGAGAAAACCGGGTCGTATGAGCCTCCGGTGCGAAATGCTTACCCGGAAAGGAAATTTGGTGAAAAGCCAAGCTTTTGCCAGAAATGCTGCCGCTATCATGATGCACTGACAGTGACAGCACACATCATATTCATGTTGTATGCACCGTTCACAAGGCCTACTTGAGCCGAGGCTTGCTCTGCAGCTCATGGGAGGGACTAACTTTCGATGTGATTATAGCAGGCTGGCAGTGACAGTGAGAAGCTAGGTCGCCAGTTACTCAAAACACCTCGGAAGGTTCGCTACATATGTACCTGACGATTGATCTTCGGGACCGGCCTCAGTACTCATATGGCACCGATAAGTACGATGCAGTTCCTCATCAAGTTCGAATTGAGCCGCAGCTTACCCTGATCGTCTAAGTAAACTAGGATTGTCCCCTCCCATTGTCATCTAATAATGACCTGGTGTGTCCCGAGCTAGCTGCCTAGCCGAGGTGCTGTATCTCTATCTACGCTCTTACAGAGACGGATGAACG
>MU123744.1:0-199400 GCA_014904935.1 Melanogaster broomeanus | reverse complement strand
AGCTCAAACCGTCAAGCTCTCCCTGATAGACCGTACCCTATCTTCCATCGCATCCAATGCCTCCCCGATGTTGGCCAGCTCTGTCTGCAAGTTCACGGGCCGACGATACAGAATACGGCATAGGCGGCCTGAACGTTCGCAGCCAACTCCCCCACACCCACTAACGACCCCCTGAACCCACTCCTCTCTCCTCCGCCCGCTTCGCCTCTTTCCGCCGCCCAACCTCCTCGCGTTCCCCACAAGCATCAATGTCCCAAGTTACTAACACCCAACACAATCACGAACCACAGACCGTCGTCGAAGATTGGTCCCTAGCTTCTCTGATGAGCTCCAGCGCGCCAGTCGTCGACCGCTTCGCGACGTTGTAAGCCCCTCGAAGGTGTCGTAGGCCCACTGGAGTCCGCGTCTATTACGATCGCGTTCCCGCTTTACGTTGCTTCTTCGTCTGATACGCCGCGTCTGAGACCTGCCCCGTTGGCCTCCGCAACAGGCGTAATAGGTTCCACAGGCGCAAACAGCGGTTGGGTCGATCCCCTCAGGGATGAACTCGACTGGTGCTCCTGGATGTACCATCCGGATGGCCTTGTCCAAATCAGAGTGATACACCTTCTGCCCCTCGATCCAGACTTCCGATGAGACCTAGGAGACAGAAACTGTAGCTAACACGCGAATGAGCCACGTTTAATAATACCTTTGATGAAATCCCTCCCCGACCATTCACTTGCTTCGTGACGATTACCCGGGTGGATATTGAGCTTGCCCACATGAGACATGTTCGTGTCTTGACCAAAAATACGCCACCACTCGGTACGTCCGGCGTCTTGGTAGCCGTGAGCATTACACATGGTCCTCGAAATCGCAATGC
Source organism: Melanogaster broomeanus (assembly GCA_014904935.1). NCBI lineage: Eukaryota > Fungi > Basidiomycota > Agaricomycetes > Boletales > Melanogastraceae > Melanogaster > Melanogaster broomeanus. The sequence continues at coordinate 198,535 of MU123744.1, read as the reverse complement.
ACGGCTTCGTCGGAATTCGCATTTCGCTGTCTTGGACCGACGCTGTTGTTTAGCGGCTTGATGTAGGACATGTTACGCTGAAGAAGGTTCGACCCTTGGCTAATGGGCGCCCAGTCGGATATCTGGACGTCTGAAGACCACGTAAGAAATTATAAAAGTCGGATAAAGGAAGTGCATGAGCACCCACCAGTAAGCTTCTGGTCCACTTTCATAAAGTCTTTGAATGAACCCGCGCAAACATGAGATTGTAATCTTGTCAGGCGTCCCTGGCAGAACAGTCTCAAGCGCTACCTCGTGATAATGACCGCCATCCTTCGAGCACCGAGCATTGGGTCACTTTATTGGGACCTCCACTGAGGCGGTTTCTCCCGGTTTCGCGCTGTGACACTTGCAATAGATGCCATATTCCCGAGAAAACATTGCGACTGCCCACGAGCTCCAGATTGTCCTCGGGCCGAGCGAGCCGCCCAAATGTTAGATGGGTACTTCATGAGTCGTGTCCCGTGCAAGAAAAGACGCGAAAGTATATTTTGCCTGGCGGGTCGTTATCTGTATGGCATTCGGAATCACAAACGCAGTCATTTTCTTTTTCGAGCGCCACGATCTCATATATAGGAATAGAGAGCTGGAACAACGAAACGATCAGCGTGTGTGAAGCTTGAATCTATTCTTTTTGAGATGACACGCTGCTGCTGTTCGCTCGCTTGCCTGAATCGTTGAGTTCGCAATGTGACCTAGAACTTCGGCCACCCTTTACCTTCGACGCATACTAGTCCTATCCAGTTCTCTTCTTCTATACCGAGTTTCATAGACTTTCTTTTTTACATCGCACATATTAGAACGACCAAATGCCCTCCAGTTCCATCAACAGCCCCCAAGATTTCACCAAAATAGTGAGTTGACGTCGTCCCCAGCCAAGCAACACTTTCCCCAAAACTTTGGAGTTGGCGAGCACTCTAACGAAGAGTTGTCTGTTACCACAGATAAACAGCGGGCGGGTCGTCATCATCGACTTCCATGCAGACTGGAGTGGCTGGTCCCAGTATTCGGGCCAGCGATTTTCCGACCAGTCAGACACCTTCAAACGTATCGGAGTAGATTTTTATAGGGTTAACGTCGACGAACTAGATGACATCGTAATGGAGGCAGATGTGCGGGTGGTAAGCAAGCAAGTTCCATTGGGATAAGCGGGTGTAACGAAAGATTTCCTTTACGGCGGTGCAGGTCCCTACCTTCATGGTCTTCAAAGACGGAAAGAAAGTGGGATACGCCGAGGGAGTTGACACGGGCAATCTCCATGTCAGTGAACATCTCCTCTTCCTCACCTGCAGGATGGCCCTGACCACCGTCCGTTCAGAAACTCATGGGTCAGCATGTTGCTGGGTGGACAGCATTGACAAGCGTCGTACGGAAAGATGTCAAAACCGCGTAAAGTAAATCCTTTTAGCCTGTGCAATCCGCCCAAGCGGGTGTACTTTTTTAGAACAGGAATCTCATTAGATGCGGAGTACCTGAATGTTTTATAGACCCGCGGGACTGCAATCATGTTGCTTTAGATGCACATGATGAAAATCAACCTCTATTCGAGACTCGAGAGGGCAACTTGCATCAGGACAAGTTCAAAAGTTTGAACGTTTGAACAGTGGATGTACCCATTTGACAGCGTCTGAAACCTGCGCAAGCTGTGAACCGAGTGGGATCAAGAAGCGTCTGCTTTCACAAGAATAACCTGGACGAAATGTGATATCGTAATGCGCCTGTGAATCGATCTGTCCACCGCTCGTACGTGAAGTTCCAAGAATCAAAACTTGCAAGCTTCTTTTGAGCACGAAAAAGGAACTTATCATATCACTGGTAGTACATTGGTTAACTTGCGTCAAACACGAGGTCGCCACCAATATCCTGATCGACTTGAAGACGTGAAGCTTCACTATTTTTCGTTGCAGACCTCCTTGCGTGCCATCGAATATGATCGACAGGACCATAGAAGTGCCAATGGCCAGGTCTATCGCTGCCTGGGTCCTGGGATGGGCCGCGGGATGGTTGAGTGATTCTCCGAATGCCAGCTGACGGCATGAGAAAGTAGCGCTGTAAATATGTGTAGTATGGATCCATCATTTGCGCACAAGTCATGTGTTTTCCACAAAAGTATTACATAATTCCAATTGGGCATCACGATCAAACAACGTGTATATGTAGCAATCGGGGCACACCAACGGGTCTATTGAACCCGCATCCATGCTGCTAATGACTGCAAAGTGGATGGCTTGCTTGGGCCCAGTGTCGGACTTGGAGAGAGTGAGGACTCGGAAGATGGGGAATGAGTGTTGTAAGTAATTTAAATATATATATAATCCTCGTGTTGGGTATCTCCAAATAAGGGGCTATCCGCCTCGAAAACTAATTACTTTTGGTAATTTGTCCGACATATTAGTTGGTAGCTGTGTCGCTCCTTGTCTGTTCTCTCACCTTCTGCTCATCTTGGCCAGAGCGTCAAGGTTTGTTTTCTTGCCTTCTGCTGGGTCGTTCTCGTCGGCAACTTGACAAAGCTTTCGTTTAGTTCTTCATGCCTCTCCTTGGAGGGATATTCAACAAACGTGACAAACAAAGCAGCAGCTCGAGGCACATTTCCTCGAATGTGCCTACTACCGCGACAGAATCGGTGGCTTCATCCGCGAGCACCAAGCAGTCTACCGATGTTGACATACCCAGCAAGTCCTTGCTGCCCCCAGGAGGCCTTTATGCTCTCCCCGCAGCGTCGTCCAGCAAGCTCAGACTCCCTTTCCGCCGGAAGCAGGCTCATCCAACAGGTAGTGGAGATACGTCCCAGCTAGTCATATCTCTCAACGATGCACCAGTACCTTCGTACATATCTGGGGCAGTGTCTGACTCTGGGCACCTTCCTCAACCGCCACCTAAATCTTCCATTTTTGGAGTCTATAATGATCGCAATGTGCATTCCACTCATTCACTTCCCCATGAAACCCCAAGTCAGCAGCTTCATCTTGATACCCCAAGTAGATCATCTTATCATGACGTTCGGAGCGAAACACGCTCAACGTCTTCTATGTCTCCTCCCGCCCCTCCACCCAAAAAGCCTGGGGGGTTGTTATCATGGGCCAGAGCGCGCACGAAATCGAAGCCATCCCAGCCATCCTCCTCAGTACTGTCTACACCATACCCTAGTCCTTCCGCTGATGATCCCTCGTTCAATCTGAAAGCTTTCCGTCATGTTCGCTCCGACTCGCCTGCTCCGTCTCCAGAGAAATCGGATCCCGTTTCATCGGATTTACCGCTCCCTGTGCCTCGCCCAAGGCCACGAGGGGATAGTGTTGCCTCTGATTCTTCCCAAAGAATCTCAGTTGCAGCCTTTCGCGAAGCACAGGCCCGCAGGAGCCGTGCGGGCTCTCCTGCACCTTCCTTCCGCCCTCCGTCGGCCGCGGATACCCTCCGTGTGGATGGAAGTGGCAGACAGCGTGCATCGACCGTTTCAGCAGTTTCAGCCACAGAACACATACAGCCAATCCGGAGCTCTGCTGCGCCGATGTCGGATTCTCGACCAACTAGTTCCGCACTTCAAACCTCTTCCTCGGACGATTCCGACTCCGAGGATGACGAGGACGAGGAGGAGGAGGTTGACAGTGATGCTGAGCCTATCCAACAAAAACCTATTCGGAAACGAACGATCACACGTCGTGTTGGTGACCCTCGCGCACGGTCTGACGTCGGACACAGTTCTGGTCATGAAGCTTCCCTACCTCGACCCGAGTTCCCAAGATGGCCCAAGTCTGGCGCAACTCAGGTGACCCAAAGGAATCCACCTCTTTCTACTCGGACCATGGCTTTGGCTTCGGCTTCGACAAGCGCGCTCATACCCAATACAGCAGCACGCGGGGTACCGGTTCCGGGAGTCACTCATTCGGTTGTTGCTTTGCCTGGTAAGGAATTGCCTTCTTGCGGTAGAACCGAACTTATGATTTGGTGCCGTTTTATGTTATCTTAGGTCAATCCAAGGCGCCTGCGCAAAAACCAAGGAACCGTGATGATTCTGATACGTCATCCGATTCTTCGAATAGCGATTCTGAAGACATGCCCCTGTCTAGTTTGGTCGCCCCAAGACGTCCTGGGAGCTCGGCCTCTGTAGCTACTGACCAATCCGGGGGTAGACCTTGGGTGCCTGCAAAACCGCTCATTGACATTAAATCTTTGGTTGGAGAGGCACCGCTTCTGACGCCCATTCTGAGGCACGAGAACTCCATCAGGAATCTCAGTGGAAAGGGCAAGGAGCGGGAGGCCAACGTCGATGAACCTTTCTCTATCCCCTATGGCTCTCGCAATGTCTCCTCCGTCGCCTTCTGCCCAGGCCGCTAGCTCCTCGCCTGTAAGCAAGCAGAGCACAGCAACGGGTGACAAGCAGACACTTGCCTCACATAATCGCAGGTCTGGTAGCGATGCGCCTACTCCCCCTAAATTCACTAGAACCGATGTCGATGACGATCTTCTGAACGCCATTCGACTGGTAAGCTCGTTGGATAAGGTGGCGGAGAAATCAAGGTCACCCACCAGTGCTACTGCGCATCCTGTTGCTTCACTGGCTCTGGAAGCCTCTTCCAGTCAACCAACGCCTGCCTCTGACCGCATTGTACCTACCGCAATTCGCCAACGTACAGCCCCTACTTCGTTTACCGTGCTATCCAGGCCACCTCAGCACCGAAATAGTGCTGACATATCTACCTCACCTTCGTCACCAACTTCGCAAACTTCGCTCTCGCCCGCGGCATCCAAGTCTGCAATGCCTACCCGACAGCGTGCTTCCACAATGGTGAACTCCCCATTGCATAACGATAGGTCAGATGCTATCTCTGTTGTTTCTACCTCACGATCGTCGGCGTCCCGGAGTTCTTCTGCTGTCCCATTGGTACCTCTCATCCACTCTATCCCTGACTCACCTTCGGTCAAGGAGGACTACAGGCCTGGCCGACCTCCCAGATCACGCCTTATGACACCCAGTTCCTCGGATCCTCGTTCTCGACCTCCATCGAGCACGCTTGCTCCGTCGGGTATCAGTTCGCCGGCCAGGTCACAACTATCATTAATGCCCCAACGTCCCTTTGCGAGTACCAGTTCTATCCGAGGAGAGAGTCCTGCTGGCAGTTCTACCGGCGACTCTAGCAGCGGACGTGGCGCTCCGTTCACACCACGGGATGGTAGCGACATCGGTATACGGTCGAGGGATGATGGAAGTGATGTTGGCTCTACCCTTAAGGCTCGTCATCATATGAAGAAGCCGAGTGTAACGTTTGAAGATACACTGCCACCGGGTGGTAGGGAGAAAGCGAAGACCGAAATGACTAGTGAGGAGAGGACGAGACAACGCAGGAGGAGCGAGGCCTTAGCCTCGCATGAGGTTGGTTCTGGTTCCTTCCAAGTTCCACAGTATGCATCTAATCTTGTACAACTCCTTAGCTTGGCAAACTTGTTAACGGGCGCGGCCCGCTGCATGGCGACTCTGACGAGGACATGGGGCTCCCTAGCAATCCAAGGATCACCGTGGCTCCTATGATGGGTATGGGAACTGGAATGCCCGGGGCGACGCCCGGATGGGTTCCTTGGCAGCAATCAATGCCTACTGGCATGGCGCCGTTGGTTCCACCTCAGTACGGCACTGACCCCGCCTTCCTTGTCGCGCATCAACGCGCCCTCATGATTGCGAAACAAACATACCAGATGGCCGTCGCTCAACACGCCATACAAGCTGCTGGTGAGGAATGGGAGCGCAGTTCGAATGCCGGGTTCGGGAGTGGTGGGAGCGCGTATGGTGGTGGGCATGGTGGGAGTGTGTACGGTGGGGGGAGTGGTGGAAGTGTATATGGTGGTGTGGGTGGTGCTGGTGGTGGCATGGGGCCGGGTATGATGGGCATACCCGGGATGTTGATGCCCCCTAACCAGTGGTCGAGAGGCTCCGTGATGTTCCCGAGTGCGACTGCGTCGGTGTACGGCGGAATCAGCAGCTCGCAGAGTGAGTTCGGTGGAGGAGGGGGTTGGGGGACTCGCAGCGTCTACGGAGAGACTTTCGGACCTTCGTCCTCTCGATCGAACCATAGGGCTCCCGCTGTCCCAAACAGTTCTGCGAGTGCATATGGTGGCTCGAGACCTCGTGCTCGCACTGGAGTTCCTCCGTCGCCGGGGCCCGCTGGGTTGCAGACCAAAAGTGCTGGGAAAAGTCCCATACGGAACAAGGTCGCACCACCTTCGAGTTGGAAGAACATCCAATAGCCCATTTCCCTCCAACTATTCCTCGCCTATTCGTCCTTCCCTTTTTTTCCCATTCGTTGGTCTTTTCGAACGCTCTAAACCGATTAATTATTGTGTGGACGGACGAGTAATCATTTCCATTTCGCCTCTTGCATATTTTCTCTGGCCTTTCCATTCATTGTCGGTCACTCATTAGTCGCATTTTTTTGGATCTGTCTGGTAGCATTATTTTTTGAACTTGTTTAAAATTAACTTTCGCTTGGTCTCTCGGTCTACCTCTCACTCACATCACAACTTCCTACACATTCGTTCAAGCTATGCCATCCTCCGACCCCTAAACCCTAATGTCCTCTGCCAATCTCGATATAGAGTACAGGTCAAGCAGAGGTGCACTGTAGTATTAGATACCACAATTTGAGCTAGCCATCTGGCCCGTAACTCTGCGTCATCGGAGCCATCTTCCAGATCTGTCAGTGAGGATGGTCCCGTATGTAGGGAGAAGTCACTTGGTGGTGTTTGGGTTACCAGTAATTGGGTGGTTCCTACGTGTACCTCATCAATACCGTTAAAAAGGTGTCAGTTCTATATATCGGACGCCTTGCTACTTTCTGCCTTAGAAGTCTTGTACGCCTACACATGCCTCAGCTTATAACAAGATTGTAATTTTATTCGCATGTCAATGGGGACGTTGCTGGTTTCCAAAAGTACCTATCATGTCCTCCACATCTAGCAAAGTCAAAATGAAAGTAAATGAAATGAAGGGTGGAAGTTAAACCAAAAAAAGGTACGCCGAAATAAAACCTTCGAGCTGGATGAATAGCTTATTGTGCATCGGGATTGGAGACATTATTACAGTGGAGACGATGGTGTTGCGGTACTCAAAGACGAAGGCCTTTGATTGGAGCTAAGATAGGGAGCGGTGGAAATGTCTTTGTAAATGAGAGTTCACGGAGAAAAGCGGAAAGAGAAGACGGAGAGAAGGGAAAGTCGTTAGGTATCATCTGACACATGTAAAAAAGGGGGGAGGGGGGTCCACGAATAAGAGTCCTCGTTGCACTGAGCATTCCTAATGAATGTACGACGACAGCAGCAACTGCTCTTGCACCGAAGGTCCAAACACAGCCGGTGGGCGGTTGGCTTAGTGCGCGCCTCCTCCAGGTTGTGGAGGTGCTGCGCCGGGCGGTAGACTGTGAATGGTCGACGAGCGCGAATACCGGTTTTGAGGTGGCGCCTGTGATGTAGGCCTTCTCCCCGACTGTCTCGCAACTCTGCGAACACCTTCTGGAGCTGGCACAGGCCCGTTGTCCGATAGGCTCACTCCACGCGCCTGCCGTTGACTAGGTACATGAGGAGGCATCTCTTCAGGATCGGTCGAGTACCCGCCGTATTGATCGTCATAGGCAGCAACATGCGGTTCCGAGGCACGGAAAGGATTCGTGGTCTCGCCTGGATACTGACTCGACACTGTCGTATTACGGATAACACCACCATTGTTTCCAGCTGCGCGGGCCACTTGAGCGTCGAACTGAGGAATGCGCCTGGGATCGGAATAGGAGTCGATGTATTGATCATGTGGGGTAGAAAGCAGGCGTTGGTTGGAAGTCGAACCAATGTCGGATGTGTAGGCCACGTCTTCGCTCGAGCGAGAGATAACAACCGAGGTAGTCGAAGCACCAGAAGTGAGTGTTCTACTTACGGACAAGGGAGCCGGGAGCACCAATGGGCCAGCGCTATCATGTCGAGGGCGCACGCCGCCATCGACAGTGTAACGTACAGGAAGGTCCAGACTCCGTAGTCGACGAATCGGGACCTCCGTTCGAAGCGGGGTGGTTCGTGTCAGAGTTCGAAGCCATCGAATAACAGTTACTGCAACGCAAAGCAGATCAGGTACGAGACCACCAATACCGCAAGTGTACTTACCTCCGATCAAATACCGTCGACTCACGTGACTGTCCGCCATTCCTCCAGCGGCGTTCACGCTCGAACTCGGCCCATCGCTTCATGACAATATGTGATGAATCGAATTCTCCCTCTTTATCTCCATGATTTCCTCCTTTGTCCCCACTAACCTGACGTGTCTGACCCCATGAGAAGTCATCAAAGTGCCAGAACGCATATGCAGGAAGGAGACCGTTCCAGATCGGTAGAGCCAGGAGGTAGACAAGCATCCATCCGACGTAGGCAAACTTGCGGGATGTGATGACAATCAGGATACCAGGGAGACCAAGAACGATTGCGAGCAGACTAGAGGGATGGTCGTGTTGGGACCACCAGGGATGATAGAACTAATGATAAGATAGATCGTGAAACTGATAGCAGCAGGCAGGACCAATGTACCCATCAACTCCATTCCAACGACGAACTGCATTGAGAAGCAGAAAGTACCGCAGAGGTCACGGACAAGTAGAAGCTCGAAGAGGTTGTGAACTGTGGAGTTGATCCACCGACGACGTTGTGAAAGGAGAACACGGAAGGTGTCGGGGACGACAGTCTTGCAGACCGCTTGAGGGCAGAACATGTTCTTCCGGCGAGGGAAGGTTTTGAGCATGAGAGTCGTAAGGTATCGATCTTCACCAAGGAGGAGCAAGTTTTTCTTGTGCAGCGTGTCGACTACGTTCTCAGAATAGTGCTCCACGATGTCTGGGTTGGCCAGAACAGGAACCCAGTAGCCACCGTCGCCTTTGGGAGCTTTAATCCTGTACATACTGAAGCAACCCGGCAAACAAGTGACACCACCGAACATGGCTTCGAAAGCCTTGGTCATATGGTGTGAGATGTAATACTCGAAGACTGGGGGAAAAACAGATAAGAATTAGTGAAGCTAGACCTACACCTCCCAGCGCAACTCACCCTGCATCATGGTAACAAAGTTGTCCATCTTGTTCGCGATCTTTGTCTCGCCACAAAGTCCCATAATTTCATGGTCCACGACCATGCACGAAACCATACGCGTCAACGAATCGGGGAACACCTTCGTGTCCGCATCCACGCAAAGCACAAGCTCGTACCGATCCGGACTGACGCCGGTTGCTCTCCAAATCGAATTGAAAAACTCATACTCGAACGTTGTCATACGTTCGTCGAACATGACCTTTTGGAGGAAGGCCATGAGGACAATTTGAGAGTCACGTTTACCACGGTTTCCAGGCTTAGCATCGGTTCTTTCAAGAGGATTGCCGACTTTGGCGACAACGACCATGGGGACACGTTGTTGCTTCGACACCTCGACCGTGGAGTCGTCATAGTCGTAGAAACCGGCGAAGACCTTGGCCATGTTGTGTCGCTTATGACCGTCTGCGATGGCAACGTAAGAATGAGGCTCGACGTCCTCGGGTGGGATGACGAATTCCTTCATCATGGACAGACAAATATCAGGTGTTGTCATCGTGTTGCCTTCACCCTTGACCATACCGTCGGCAATAACCAGAATAAGCTTGTGACTGTTGGGATAATCCGTGGTAGCGAGGGAATCTATTGTTGTCCGCAGACCCTCCACGGACTCAGAGTATGCAGTCACGAGACAAATGGTGTGGGCAAGGGGGAAGTTGAATGGTTCGTAATCAAGAGGGGGCTGTGGGACGACATCGTGAAGCGGGAACGGGCACGGCGTCTCCATGAACGTCGAGCGAGGCGAGAACCCACGCGTCGACGCATCACCGAATGACGCCGTACTCCTCGAGTACCGGTAAGCAGGCGAGTCAGGAGGTGTGCCCTTTCCATACGTCGTGCCGCGCTTGTAAGGAACATCAAGCATACCATATGTCGTCGTTGGGCGAGGATTGGGGCCTTTCAACGCGGTATCCACAGGTGTGAATCGAGATGTGGAAGGTAAGAACGTGGCACGCTTGTTGCCTTTCCCATGGCGTAGACCATTCTTGGTCACGTTAGGCCGATATTCACTCGGCGCAGGGCGGTAAATATCATTAGACCAGGCCTCAATCTCCGCGGAGCGCTGCATCCGCTGCTCGTATGTTTCCCTGGGGAAATTTCCGAGCTTCCACGAGAAGAACCATGCGAAGAGGCATGCCATGCCGAAGCGGATGCCTACGACGCCGATGATGAAAATGAGGGAAAGGTAGAGGACAACGTCGGATGCGACACAGCCAATGCTAGTGCCGTCGATGAAACCGACGGTGATGATGTCCGCAAGACATTTAGCGATCTGACTCTGGCCGGTACGCATGAACATCATCGTAAGATCGGTGCCACTATAGGTGCCATCTGCATACTTCATTTCGTCAAAGAGCGAGGGGTACTGCACGTAGGTGGTGCTTAGCCATTGTAGAGATTCATATCGAGGACGTTACTATGACGGAAGGTCAAAATCAACATAGGGAAAAGTACAGACTAAACTTACGATTCGAATACGGCTAGATTACGATCTGGGGCAGAAACATCGGCCCAGGTGTAATAGACCTGTCCGAGAGGTTTCATGCCCGCCTAAATCCTGTCTTGCCTTGGGTGGACACATGACAGTTGGTACTATCACCGTAACCAGTCATGTTCGTGGTCGAGAGCTGCGGATCGAAAACGTTGCATGGGAAGTACCAGTCCAGCGACTCTCCACTGCCTGTGATGGTCGATCCGCTAGCCTTGGTGATGATGCCCAGGCAGTTCTGGTTGACGTTCTGGAACATGAAGCTCACATCATTTGCGGAGATATTCCATCCACCCGTGAGAAGTGGATTCGTGGAACCATTGAATTCTCCGTATGCAGGGTGCTTGAAATTCGAAAAATCGTAATCGTAGCCGTGGATGATCACTGAGCTATTAGCGATCTGGCCCTGATGGAATCGATTGGGAGGCGTTCCGCAGACGGATATCGTGAAGCCGAAAGTAATGAAACCAACTCCAGCCATCTCCAGCAGAATGATGCTGATCAGACCCATTTTCTCCCTCCAGGCACGCTGCTGCTCCGGTGTTCGAATACCTGAGGAGATAGATGAGATAGATGAGATTCTGTGGGTGCAGTATATGACTGATGTTGCCCACCGCATGCTCGGAATAAAAAGGGAGGTATGCAACACGTAAGTAAATAGCAATATATGAACCAGCAGTCCTTTGGACCAGGTCCCATGCCATCTAGACAACTCCGGGAGTGACCATCTGGCACAGTCAAAGGAGCAGCTGACTGTGTCGATTGTGGGCGTTTCCGGCGTAGGGTAGCTCCACGTTTGAAGAGTGCCAGTCCTGATTCCTGGACGTCCTGTTCTCGTGCAAGCAACGATTTACCACGACGGAGCCCCTGGGGATAGTTACCGGTGGCTAGATGATAGAAAAACATTAGTTGGATCGTTATATATACTTTTTAGTGCTAGTGTTGGCCACCCACTCGAAGGTTGAACGCCTACTCTTGCTTCGTCTGCCATTTCCGCCGCATGGGTGCGATAATGCCACTGCCGATGACCTGGTTCGATCTTCTCCCTATCAGGTCTGACAAGACTCTTCTTTCTGGCTATTTTGCCTGGCTGCAAGTAATCGCCGCCCTCTTCGTCCGGGTACGTGGCAGAGGGCTGGTTCTGGTACGCGGACGGCATGGTTCGTTGTCGTTGGGCATCGATAATACCTTGCCTGTCCCCACGTTCGTTGTTTTGGAAAGAAATGTTCGGGTGACCTGAGCGTGGGTTGGGGGTTGGCCGTTGTTGGGGGTAGAGCATGCCTGGTGGCGGCGATGTGGGCGGAGGAGGTGTTGGGTGAGAGTACTGTTGTTGGACAGGGTAAGACGGAGGTCGAGGACGCGAGAGCCGGTTCGGCGGTTGCTGGTGCTGGTGATGATAGCTCATCGCTATGGAAGGTGGCTGTCAGCCGCAGCGTGGTAGGTAATGGCTTGTTGATTGGTTCCTGTCCAAAATATGTACTTAGTTGGCAACAGAAGCAAAAGAGCGGCGATGGACGAGATTTGTGAGTGAACCGAGAGAAGTGTGAGACTTGAGGGAGGCAGCAGGAACGCTGCGGGCGAACAAGAAGGGGGATGAGAATCTTCGCGGGTCAGATTCAACGAGGTCATCCAAAATCCAAAGCCGTCACGCTTTCCGACATTTCTTGCCTTTCTTGTCACTATCCGCCCACAATTTATTTTTCCAGCAAAAATCCATTTCATTCAATGAGATTCCAGCTATCATCGATTAGGCATACCAGCTGCAGACAGTGCCAGGACACTGCTCAGAGGACAGTTCAAAGAAAACCACTTTGCACTGCCAATACTGTCACGGTGTCTCAACCATGCGGCCTCAATGCTACACATTCCATTCTTGTCACATTTCCCCCATGTGCTGGCAGGTGACAAGCACCCTGTTGGCAGTGCTAAGTAAGTAACTTAAATGATAGGCTCATCGTCAGCCCGTGACAGTCCGGTCATTTCTTCAAGCTACCAACTTCAATGAAGTTACGGCAAAAGTTCATATTATGGCTAATGTTGGAAATCAATGAGACGACACTGCAAACGAGTGAGCTACTGCAGTGTCGGGCGTGCAGTACTAGCCCATTACCCAATCGTCATGTTGCGGATGGTGGTTGGTTGTGCAGCCGTTCAGCGCCCGTGACGCGGCCACTCAAAGCCATCTACACGATGATGTATTAAAGTCGATTCAGTATTTGGAAGACGTGGCCCTAAGGCCTTCAAATAGGTGGCCAGATAGTTAGTCACGCGTACGATGCGGTCTCATGCTAACTGCGAGCCGCCTTTCAGAGATCAGAGTGCCTGTGGCATCCGGACCACATGATCAAGCGCGCACCGTAAGTTAGCATTGACGACGTCCCATCTGCGCAGTAGCGCTGATGTCCTCGAAAACTTCAAAGTAGCTGCCAGTGTCCACGGTATATTCCTGACCCGAATGCATTCCTGCCTGCAGCTTGTGGATAACGTACCCCCTTGTCGAGTCGTTCGCGTTATCGTTGGTCTTCCGCCGAACTCTAACACGGCGGAGGCTGGTAAGTATCTCCTTCAGCTCTCCATTACGTGCACACTGAGACATTTGTGATGTGTCTAAGAACCAGGGTGCGGGGACCTCGATAAGATTTACCGATGAGGATAGACGTCCTCGACATCCTCGGAGGCGAACGAATTTCCCATCTACCTGATCCACATATCCGAGTTAAACCTCGTCAGCAGAAGCGCAATGCGGGCGTTCATCGGGCCGATCGTGGAGGAAGAACTCATCGCAAGTATCCAGATCCATCGACACACCCTAGAACAGACGTAATCACGCTGGTGACCAAGAATGCGCTGTGCTATCACCTTATCCCGTAAGTGGCTGGCTCAGGGAGAGCCTACCTTCCAGGATCTCCAGCTTCAAACTCACCTGAATCCCCGCTAATCTCTCCGACCCCAAGTCCTTCGTCGTCCCTGTACCACCCGCCAACCCTTACCATGTTCACGAGCTTAAAATCCATCCTCCTTAAATCGTCCAAGCACCAACCGCTCTGCCCCCCCCACCGCTCCTCTCAGTTTGGGTCTTAACCTGAACTCGGACTCTCCAAATTCCGCTCCTTCTTCTCCTTCTGCTAACTCCCTCGGCTACGACAGGGCCTGGTTGGGACATGCTGTATCGACAGGTCCGGCACTTCCGAACTCGAGGGGTCCATTCGATCCACGTACGTCTGGTACTGGCGTTCCACTCTCTGCATGATGCACCTCCCCGATATCCTTCCGCTTGGCGACCTCCCCAATGACATGTAATTTGCGACGGGATCAGGATACTGGCTCCCATTTCTGTCACGTTTTAAAACCACGGTTGGGAGGCGTTGACTGAGAATGGGGACGATAAACAAAGTATTGGACTGACGCAGAACGTGTCGCATATTACGGGAATCCCTGTCCACGAACTCGGGGGGGGGGGTACATCCCGAGTCGAGCAGGATTAGAGAAAAGATGGACTGGGCGCCGAAGCGGCGGACAACAGGATAGAGGACATGGCCTACTGCCTGCCTGACAGTTCGCAGCACCGTTGCGAATGCAGAAGTCAAGTCAAATGCGCGTTCTACCCCTTCCAAACCGAAATTATGCAAGACTGCATCGACGTGGGAATACTTGCGTGGTTGGGGACTCCTTCGAGGTATAACGCGGTGATCGCCGTTGACCCAGAATGCTATTCCCCACCAAAGACAGACCCAGATGATGCGTTGGCACGGCTCCTATATGTAATTGGGAGAGAAGAACAGGTGCAGATGTCGCTTTCGGGATTGGCCCGACTAGAGGAGATACCTCTTCGCGTTGACCAATCGCGGGATACGGATGCGATTGTCCCTGTTTGATGTGCATTCGGTGGCTAGTTGTGATCAAGCCACCAGCGAATGGACGACATGCACCCTTCGAGTGCTGGGCACGCCACTGCGCTAGACAGCTCTTCAGCAATTGCAGTCGCGCGCGAGTGGAACGAGCTCAAACTCGCCATCATTGACTACGAGATTGCAGATACCGATCCCCACTCAGATGACTGTCTTCAGAAGACCGCGCCAACTCCCTGACGATGCCGTTACCACGAGATCAGGGCGCTGCGAACCCCTCCATAGTGTCACTCCCTCTCATAGGCTCCTTGCTCCCAGGAGGGCAATCTCAATTACCCGATTTTCTCGCTGGTGCGAGGGAGACACGCCAGTACACAGGCATCGTGTTAGCGAGAGAGGGATACCAGCGGGAAAGCTTTGAGAGAGAATCCCACCAGGGATCTCATCAAGGCTCACCGTCCGGAGGCAGGCAGGTTTTTGCGTGAGATGGTGCACTTGAAGCAGGAGAGCCTGCAGGGATTGTCTGCACAGCTGCATATCTGACAAGCGAGCTCATGTCTCCTAGGTAGGTTAACTCGAGGTATGACGGTGTTCCGTGACATGAGTTGATCAGAATATGAAATGGATGAGCGTGAAGCAAGTTCAAGCTTCGACGTCGTATATATTGCCTGACCAAACTGCCAAATTTTGTCAACATGCGGCCAGCATCGCACATCTAGGAATCAGAGAAACCCACCTCAACCTTGCATCTGCATCAAATCGTCCAAGCCATCCCACCATCCGTCTGATGGCGAAAGCTCTGGTCACAGACGGCATCATCAGACTCCCCGCACTCTCCAACATCGTCATCATGGAACGCGTTTCAGGGACTAATCAAACTTAATCAAGCTTAATCAAGCTCAACCCACTGCGTATTTGCGTCATGTCGTCAGTACGAGGTCGGAACAGGGAAACACACGCGTCCTCCATGGTACGGCACGTGTCTGCCACACGCAGCTCCTGCGCAACGTGCTCCACTCCATTCCCAAACACTGTGAACAGTCCCACGAAGTACCTGGACCCTCTTAGTGGGAAGTGAAGCAGATAAGGCACGTTTGGTTCCCTTCTTTCCATCAACGTAACGATGAGTGGTCGACGACTTCATATCTTTGGTCATCTTGGCAAGTGGCGGACATCAGTCTCAGGGGAAATGTGCACGTGTCGGTGGAATGTAATGCCTTATATTGGACTATGGACTTCACGGTCCAGCGTCAGCTGGAAGCGGTCGCAATAAAGGAAGATTTCTTCTGTGTTGCCTGGGAGTTCCTCGCTCAAGTTTACGACAACACGGAACCGCCCAGGTCTGGGGCCCACGAATCCACGGGCCAAGTGATCGCCACCTCCAACCCGCCAATCGGTCGGTCGGGCCTAACGAGAGAGAATCAACGAAAAAAAGCCGAACATGAGCAAAAACACGAAGACGAACACGTGTCTCGTAGTGATGCATCGCGCAGCTTACACGTTCAACCCTCCTCCTTCGGAGCTGTCACCGACTGATGATCGCGATCCATATCGACGCCGAGCTCGAGGCTTCTGAACCCCACAGATATAGTTGGCGCTCCGCACATACAAATACGTGAATGAACGTACTGCCAACGATCAAATCAGCGTATTGGCAACGCACGTTCGCCGGTCGATAAGGAAGCAGATTTCAAATACAGTCCTGGCCCGATGTGTGTTGTTAATTGATTAACTCGTTCATTGCATCCGTTGTACTACCACGATATCAACAGCTGCTGAACTTCGGAATGATCGTATGAGCTCTGGAAGCAAATACACGACAGTGTGCGGACACGCGCCTGACAAGGGGGTCATGGGGAAAATCAGAACAGAAGACTGAAGTGTCATTTCGGGAGGAAGTGCAATGGATAATTGGTTTGATAAGACAGACCAGTGGACACGAGATGAAAACACGCAGTTCCGAGGAGCGCAGGAAGAAGGAAGGGCATCAATCCAACCTACATCTCTGCGTTGCGCTATCGGTCGGCGGGGGCCGAGTTCTGGGCTATCAGATCTGTAAGTTAGCTTTACACGCAACAACGCAGCACTTCCAGAAGCCCGATGGGAGACTGGGGGTGCGGAACCGCCCCTAACTTACAAAAAAGGCCGGCCATAGTGCATTGAATTTCCGAGGAAACCTCTCCCTTGACAACAACATGTGTGGTGTTATTCGTAGGAAAGCGTACGAGGAGCTTGGCCTTGTGTTGCTGTCGTCTGATGGAGAACAATACAACGCCGTGATACAGTGACCCTGACCCGCGCTATATGGATTAGGGATCGTCCATTGATCTGATGTAGTACTGCTGTTATTACTCCGCAAATCGAAGCCTCTCTCCCTCAGTTCTAGAGTCTGGACAGAAGCGATCAACGCTTGGGCTTTCTTCCATAGCCATCACTAAATTTCAAGATCAATAATTCTGTATTGCCGACGGAAGGAAGGAAGGCCCATCAAAGTTACCGCACAGGAGCTCTGCCTCACTGCGAAGTTGCAATGGACAATGCTAACGAGTATGGTAATTGAGATGAGCGCAAGGCACATTAGCGACATCCGGAGTGAAAACGAGGTGAGAGGTTCCTCGCTATTACGTTCACGTGTCAAGGAAGAAACCGAGCTTCTTAAACCTATTGTCTGCGTCATCAGTCGTGCGCAAGTCAGGACTGTCAGAACAAGGTTGACTCACGCACATAGTAGTTTATCTCATTCCTTGAAAGAGGCAGCACGCGGCTGCGCTGGTCAAGGGGCCACTACTCTCGTTCCTAATGCATGATATCCAGCAGGAGTGGAGCAAAGACGAAATGTTCGAAAGCGGTCGAATGGAAGACGATCGATATCCATTGTCAAGCGTAATACGAACGTAGGTTTCGAAAAATTGCGTGCGTAATTCAACTGCAAGTTCGCCGGGTCCCGCTTTTTCCTATCTGCAAATTCGTATAGAATTTCCAGCCAGGTCCCTGAGACACATCTCCGAAACTCGGAGACAATGTTTGATGATCGTCGCCCTTTTCCAGGTCGACAGCGGCAATTTCTCCCAAAACAGGACGAAATGACCTAAACCGCCAGGGTCGATACTCTGCCTCCCGGAAAACGACCGAGATTTCATCAATAGGACATTATCTCAAATCTCGGACGGTCAAAACGATCGATGGGACAAGGAGCTGCGAAGTCCATTAGCACGGCACCGCAGACATCGGAAGTGACAGCACGCCTACTCAGCCTGGCTATAGCTCGTGCTTTCATAATATTCATCCTCAGACGACGATGTTGCATGTCCGAATCGGGGATCCGACCCGGAGGTGAAGAAGGTGAGTGGAGCAATCGCAGATGTATCATGAAACGCATAAAGATATTGGCGAGGCACGGTGTACAACGGTGCTGAGCAGGTGGGATGGGTATAAAATGCCTGAGGATGAAGTGGAAGATCAGCAATAACTACTACCTCTCTCGAGTCCTGTCATCTACATACCTCAACATCTAACCTAAAATGCCTGTCGCCTACATTACGTCCATGGCTGACTTCGACTCGGTGGTAAGTCGTTCGGGTTTAGAGGTGACGATACCACTGACTTGGACCTGACCAGGTCAACGGCACAAGACCCGTCATCATCGAGTTCTGGGCCGAGTGGTGTACTACATGCCAATCGGTATCATACGTTTTCGACCAGTTGGCAGCACAGAACCCAACGGCGGAATTTTACCGACTCGATATCGAAGAAGTTCGGGAAGTCCCTCAGGCACTAGGCGTCCGAAATGTAAGTCCAGCGACATGCGGCTGGCAGGATTATGAAAACAGTATTGACGACGCGAGACTAGCTGCCCGCTTTCAAAGTGTACATCAAGGGCGTCCAAATAGGCGAACTTGTGGGTGCAGATCAAGCTGCGCTCATAGTAAGCAGATTCTCCAGAGATCACAATTACAAACTGACACACGTGTCGTGATCCAGCGGCTTGTTTATAAGACAGTGAACATGTGATCAGTCGGTCTAATGGTATACGGGTATTGCGGTCGACAACTTTTTGGGCACCTGTAGCTATTCATAGACTGGGTTGGCATCGATGGGGGTTCAGATCTCAGACTATGCAGTTATTTTTTCATGTAGACGAGTGACTCACATGGACAGATATCAGACTGAACGGACATTCGCAATGAAGAGCAATTCCTTGATGTAAGACGCATTTTTGATCACAGCGAGCGAAGATCACACTCGGCTCAGACCAAGCGCAAGTTAGGCGTCGACTAGCCAGCGTGTGACCAGTGCCAGTGGCCCAACTCGAGGCGCACCCTTGGATGAAATATGCCCTCATTGAGAACACAGCGCCAGTCCCATTCGGTGCGGATCGTGTGCGGCCAGGCAGTTCGAGACCTGCAGCCGCAGATCCTTTCAAATAAGAAAATGTTCCACAGTGGTGGTAGTGGTGCTCAAATGTGTGCTTCGAATTGATATTGAACCAGGATCGAATGGACGCACCTTGGATCGCATTTGGCTGTTGGCCAACCAGCATCGCAGCAAGAAACTTCTTGCGCTGCATTGCCCACTGCCCGCAGAATCTAGGGCTCATATCGCGTCCAGTCTATCAAGATGGAGGGCTGGGCAATTGTCGCCCGATTTCACCCTTGCTCCACTGATAATAAATATGACTGCAAGATAACAGTTAAGTTGGTTTTTCGACGAATAGCTTTCCCAAACCACAGGATACCATGTCAAGTACTTTCACCAGTAACACCGTATTGGTAGCGATACGAAAGGAGTTACACATGTATGTACAGCATTCCAAAAGTAATGGATTATTTGTTTCCGCCAAACAACACGACTCGAGTAACAGTTGCCTCGAGGCTTGTGTGAGACTCCAGTGTGCAAGTGCAGCACTCAGCGCTCGCCAACAGCTACATACCTCTTCAATCTTTCTCCATCTCCAACATGGCGTCGGTTTCAATATCCTCCTCGCCAATAACACAGGTCTCTCAGCAGCAAGCCCCAATACAGTCAAACTTGCAGCCTCAACTGCTGACCAGGCTTCTCCTCGACTTACGGGGCAGACGTTTCTCGGTTGACCGAGAAACTATCATGAACCTCCCAGAATCTGTCCTTCTATGTCTCTTTCCAAATGGACTCGTCCTCAGTCGACAAAGCGCGGCTTTCACGGACGGGGGCGACAATGAAGAGGACGAAGAAGTGTACGCGGTTGATGTAGGTTTTCTCATGCCAACATTCTCCTATTGTTTACTTTGGCTGAATATTGTTCTTCATAGTTTGACCCAGAGTGCTTTGCGTATGTCCTAGACTTCTTCCGAAATGCGTCGGATACGTTCTATGGAACCGCCACTTCACCTGGCTTGTTCACTGCCCAACAGCATCTGCTCGACGCATCACCGTCCGACTTTGCTCTTCCAACCTCTCAGAACCCACTCCTCACTAAGCAAGCAATTATCGTACTCAGAGAAGAACTTGAATATTTTGCTATCCCCCCAAAGAATGGTGACGCAAGCACTGACGAGCACGGTGCTGCCAACCGAGCGCTTCTCGAGATCAAGCACCGATGTGGACAAAGTATCATGGAGAAGCGCAATATCTTCACCGCTTTGCAGCGAAACGTTCATAAGGAGAACAATATCGCTGAACAACACCTAATTGATATGCTGTGCATGAGGTGATATTCGTCCTCGACTTAGGTGCTTGAAAGTACGTAGCTGACGAATGACTGGTAGTGGGTTCAACCGTGACGACGAATGGGGTTTTCGTGCCGTGGAACCCTCTCGATGCTGCATATCGTCGATAGCTCTCGTATTACTGAAGACGGGTATTGTACACCACCCAGCCGGACAGAGTGGTGAATCCCCGGTCACAATCGACTACAACCAAATGACAACAGCGCAGAAGTTGCTTCTATTTTGGAGAAAGCCCGCTGTAAGATACATCCACCCTTTGTCCCTGTCCTCTCTGACACGCTGTTCTCAGCGGAATGCTGGTGGGATGGTTTGGAGGTGGATCTGGCGCAGCCTGGGACACCCACCGAAATGGTGAAGCTAGTGGGCGAAGAAGGGTTTGGACCCTTGAGCTCAGTTTGGTTCGTACTCGTCGCGATATTTCGAAAGCTGCACTTAATAATCGATGTGTAGGTCTGACCATGGACGAGCAGCAAAAGTGCACTTTGTTTTCGCTGGAACTCACTTTACGACATCACTCATTCACGGTTCTATCATCTATACCCATGGTCCATGTGCAGTCCAGCTTATTGATATACGCACACATTATGCAATCCTGTGGTCAGACATTGAACGTTGAGAAATAGCGTGACTTATAAAATCCCGTTCAAGCTGTTCCGTGGGTGGAGTGTGTATCGCACATCACAATACACTATGATATTGGTGTCGTGGTTTTACAGATAAATCGATACCGACAGTGGATTGTACGAAGGGTAGAGAGACACAGATCAAGACACAGATACATGATGACTACATAAACATTGAAACAACACAATTCTTCTATTGATGCAAAACCAACACGATGTCTTTATCCCTGGACGCTAGGCGAGACCGCCTTGGACCAGAGCCTGAAAGAATACATCAGTTTCACTCGAACAACGCCAGATCTGAGAAAATAATGGGAGACGGACCCGTAACCTTCCCATGTCAGCGCCAACCAGTTGGTCGATCGGCTCTCCGTCCTTGAACGCCACGAACTTGGGAATCTGAGGAACAGATGAGAGGCAGTAGCTCACAAGCTTTCGATGGGACTGACACTTCTAACTTGGCACTGCTCAGCGATATCAGGCTGTTCGTCTATGTCGACCTTGTAGAACCCAACCTTCTCACTTGCGGCAGTCGACAGTGCTTCGAAGAGGGGTGAAATTGCTTTGCATGGTCCGCACCAAACGGCATGGAAGTCGACGAAGAAGAGTTTTCCGCTCGATTTCTGTCATGACGTGTGGCGCAACCAACCATGATCAAGCTGTATATAGGGACTGCTGATACTAGACACTTACGAGCTCATCAAATTCAGCACTGGAGTTGATGATTTGGACGGGCATTGTTACGGGGATGGAAGGTAATTAGGAGAGTACTTGTGAAGTGATGTATTGACACAGACGATGTCTCTTCGAGCCCTTTTATACTTCTATTACTTACACCGTGACGGTTGCGCGATCTGTGTCATGATCAATCGTCACATGATCTGTGTCAGCAATTTACTCACACCATCGACACGTGATGTGTGACAAGAGAGTGTTGTGATAACAATATGGAATGGAGGTTCAAATAAGAAAATATGGAGTCTCATTATGCTCTGTCTACGTCTGTACGAAGGGTCATGTCATCATTCATGTCGTCATGATTAGTCTACCAGTAAATATCTAAGAAAAGTCTACCAATGCTTGTGACGTGTGAGGAGTTGCGTGGTCGAGATGGGTCGACTTAAGGGGTCATGTAGTGGTCCATCACCGCTTGGCATAGCGCAGGAACCGCGATGCGACTGATACGCAGACGGAATATCAGACGCAGCGAAAACATTCAGCATGGAAGCGAACTCACTGATGGTGACGATGATGTTGAAGATGAAGTACGAGAACAAGATGAAGGCGTCGCGCCAGCGATTATCGAAGCTGATATTAAGTGGCAGGAAGAACTCATCTCCAACCTGTCCAGCCTGGGTCAGCACACACAAGGGGGAGCTCGTCGTCCCACAAACTCGACTCACCGAGTATTGACAATAGCGGCATGCAGCAGTAGCCGTAGGATTATCAAGGTATCCACCGAAAGCACTTACGAACTCTCCCGCCCAAGCTTGACAGGTTTGGTTGGCCGGGGGATTGAAGACCGCGAACTCATCGGAACTACAACGGATAGGAAGTCCATGTAGTTCAGTGGGCAGCATTGCCCCAATCGTCCGAGTATATGGCGTCAGCTGGTATAACCACTTCCAGAACGGGTTTAGATTGGGATATGGAATGGTGACACCACAGAAGATGGTTAGGATCATGCCGATGAATGGGTTGAAGAGGGCGGCGATCTGAATGCTGGGTGATATCGATGCGACAAGCTGGCCGATGGAGACACCAAACAGCTCCATGAAGATAACGATTAAGAGCTGGAAGCCAGTCCCGTTGATGCCAGTATCGCCTTTGCCGAAGCCCATCGGATACACCTTTAAGGATACCACAGGTAAATCGTTTGATTTGCGTGCGCACTCCCAGACTCACCATGAGCGCCCAATAGACCACTGCACACAGGATCGAGTATGGAACCTCCCCAAGCAGCTGAGCAATAGCAAAAACGTAGGGGGAATAAATCCGACTGGACGACTCTCGGATGAAGACACCTATCAAGTACAAATTTTAGAATGAGAGCCGCTGGTAGGAATGGAGTACTTACGTCTGTTAAAGATGAAGAGAGGTTCAAGCTGGGACATGATGATCGCAGGGAGCACAACAAGCCAGAAGCTATCAGGGCATGCATCTACGTTAGGCATTGATGGGAGACAGCAACGAAGTGGAAACTTACATTCCAAAGACACGGTACTGTAGATCACGAACACTATTTCCCAACTGAAGGAACGACAGTGAGACGAACAAGGAGAAGAAGGCATGCACAAATAGCCGACTGAACACATAGTCCGGAGAACGCCATAAAGCGATATTATTCCGCTTGACCACAGTGCACAGTTGGTAGAAGAACGAAGTTGCATCTATAATCACGGATATTAGATAGACGTGAGAAAGCCAAGTGGGCAACGTACATGTTCTGGTTTGCTTCTCCGCAGTGACAGGAACTTCCAAACCTTGAGACTTGAGCTCGTTGATCTCTCCTCGGACACGCTCACACTCAGGCGAATCCAGCCAAATATCCTTCCAATCACGAGGGCCAACCCTTGGAGCAAGCCCAGCACCGATAGCCTCAAGCATATACTCTGCAGGGTTCATAGTCGGCGGGCAGTATGCACTATGGCGAGCGAAGTACTCCCGAATGACTTGTGAGTCCTTGCCGATTTCCCCAAAGTAAACAGTTTCTCCACCAGACTCGAGCAAGAGAAGGCGATCAAAACTCTCGAACAGCAAACTCGAAGGCTGGTGGATGGTGCACAAGATAGCTTGTCCTTGGTTCGCCAATTTACGCAAGAAGCGAACCAAGTTCCATGCGCTTTGCGCATCCAAGCCTGATGTGGGTTCATCCAGGAAGAGGAGCAGAGCGGGTTTACTGGCCAGTTCAACGCCAATGGTGAGACGCTTGCGGGCTTCAACGCTCAGGCTGAAGACGAGAGCTTCCGAAAGATCTGAAGTTCAAGAAGCTCGATTATCTCCTCGACGTACTGGTTCTTCTCCTCGATAGGGACTTCTGCAGGTTGACGTAGGTATGCAGAAAACGCATCGCTTCTCGAATGGTAGTGGTACCCTCATGGACATCCATTTGCTCGGCTACCAACATGAAGTTCGGCATGCAGCGATAGGAAAGGAAGTGGTGTTACATACCATAAGCAGTTCCACGTGCAAAGTCAGGCCCAAGAGGCCGCCCATCGACGAGGATGTCACCAGAAACAACACCAATGTTCTTCCTCTGCGCGAGGACATCAAGGCATGTAGTTTTTCCTGTTTCGTACAATTCAGGATCTTTGTTTCAAAAGAACGTCACAAACACCAACCTGCACCGGAGGCACCCATCAAAGCTGTCAGTGTGCCTGGCTTGACATACCCGCAAACATCATGGAGAAGTCTCCTCGTCCCATCGGGCACAGGAACATGGTAATTAAGATCTTCCCACATGAATGCTCTCCTATGACCTTGGATAGCACCTCTGACACAGATGTGGGAACAACTAAGTTAGAACACGAAACGACAAGCCCTGGCGACCGAGACTCGACTCACTTTCCCTCCTCATGCGAGTCCGAGTTTTTCTCTGTCAGTATCTTCGTTGCGCCTCTCCTTGCGTCGAACCTTCCTCTCACGTTGATCTAGCATTTAACGCTTTCTCCTCTTTGTCTTCTTTGGCATATATGCGGACAGAACTACCGCCGACTTTAGGCTACGGGTAGCAGAGTTATTTCAGTTTAAATTCATCGAGTTTGAGCCTTACCGAGAGATACTCTATTGCAATGACCTGGGTGATGAAAAACAAGATCATGAACGCAACGAGGACGACCAGGTTCAGGCGCCAGATATCAGAGGTATTGATGGCGTATCCAGCCGTGAGGTAATCCTTGCCAGATATCTGGTCGCTTCCTGGTGTCGCACCAAAGAGCGTGCATGCTTGGTTGGGACCGAGGTCGTCTCTGTCGAAACCATTAAGCCCGGCGGCACCACAATGCAGAAGATGGCAGTTACGAACGGGTATTTGTTTATGCCAGGGGCATTCCGGGGCACGACATAATTGCCATCGCAAGTTAGGGTTACACGCATGAACTCGTTTTCCATGAGTCCTGACCAAGCATAGGACAAGGGATTGATGTAATACTGTTCACGGTCTAAATTCAACGTCAGTTCTCTCGAAGATAGTTTTAAAAAGACGTACTATCCAGAACAACCATCGTTTCATGCTGACGGTCGGTATCATGTATCCAGTGTACTGGATCATGTTCGGAAGGAAGAACGTCGCAAGCCGGAACGCGCTATCAAAGTTGACGCAAAGCAATCCAAAGGTGCGGAAGAACCCCTGCATGGTGAGAAACCCCAGGTAGACGAATAAAGTGGAAAGTGAAGAATCCACCAGCTGAGCGTGCCCTAAGAGTGAAAAATGAGATAAAGGGCAGAACGTTGGCGAAAGACAACTCACAAATTTGGCATGAAATACACGATAAGGTCGAAGATGAAAACCCGGACAGCAGAGAAAGGAATGTCTGCGAAGAAATTCGCAAATACCAACGCCGCAGGTCGATAGAAACCATAGGTAGTCTGCTTGTTTACAATTGGCCGCCCAAACATTTGGATGGGCATCTGAGCATAGGTAATACATAAATGAATACCGAAGGCATAAAATAGAGCAGGAAGTATACCTCAGCGAATGCTTCAAGACAGATGGTCAATAGTCCAATAAAGATGACACTTCCACGAGTGAATCCACCCGCGGCGGTATCGGGCAAATTAAAGAACGCGCCACCAACAATCAGAGCTAGACACTAAACGAACCCCCAAATACAATCAACTCACTTATCGACAACAAAACTATAGCTGGCACAACTCACCACATCGACACTGAAACTTGTTTTCAACTGGAAGCTGTCCTGGAGACGCACTCGGAACTGACGGATCGTGAGCGCTTTGACTTGATCAGTGAACCCTAGAGTATACGGGCTCTTCTTTGATACGCCTCGCTTCTTGTCGGCTAGCACAGCTGCACGGAACACCTCCTGATCCGCTTTCTCAGTCTCCATACGAAGCTTGAACTTCTTGAGAGAATCCCGGAGGTCGTTGTACGCGACTGAGTTGTAGAAAGCGCTTTCGAGAGCTTCGGGTGAACTGGGCGTGTCAAGCTCTGAGCGACCATCGGCGAATTGACGTTCGTTAGGGTCGGTGCAGCCGGTCAGGTAGTCTGCAGTACTCTGGCGAGGAAGAGCTCGGTAGCCCAAGTTCTCGAAGTATGCCCGTGCTTCCGACGGAGATCCAAAATACACTTGACGACCCTTGTCAAGTATGAGGACCTTATCGAATAATTCATAAATACTTTCGCCAGCTTGATACCTGAAAGAACATAGGTCAAAGATACACGAGAGTACAACGTCCTCAAACTTACAAGCTGATGAAGGTTGTCTGACCAAGAACATCAGTCATGATACGCAAGCTCTTGACGAAATCTAAGGCAGTCGAAGCATCGAGTCCACGAGTGGAGTTGTCCCAGCACTGGACACGAGCACGAGTCGCCATCATCTCAGCAATGCTAACACGTTTCCGCTCTCCACCCGATACACCGCGGACAAATTCATCTCCGACGAGTGTTTGATGGGTATGGGAGATATTCAGCATTTTGAGAAGAGAATCTTGCACCATGGTTTGGAATTCCTTTCGTGATACACCGGGAAGACGACCATTCGGTCCAGGTGTCTTGGTCGAGAGAGCAAATGACAACGTCTGGGAAACCGTCAAGGTAGAGATGTGGATATCGTCTGTGCAACTAATCAGATGGACCTCGGCGGAGAAGCGACAACCGTACCTTCTTGATTGTACACGACTTCACCCTTGTAGTACTTGGCCATTTCTGCAGCGTCTATTCCTTCATAACGAACATCACCGGAGACACTGGCATAGTCATCTCGCTGGTTGGCGATGGTTTTCAGGAAAGTAGTACATCCAGCGTCAGGGCAGCCAAGAACGAGACACATTTCTCCCGGCTTAAGGACACCGGACGATCTTTTGTATAATGAGCATCTCCATGGAAATCATTATGCCTGACGTACTTCTGGAGAATTGTCCGTGTAGGGAGTTGTTTGATTGGGAAAGGCGCTCATAATTGTCATCCATAGCCAGAGGAAGGGCGCTAGGAAGAAATGAATGACGGCATCTGTGGACGAACACTGAGTTGCCGGGACTTATGTACTAACCCATAGGTACCTACCTCCGAAGGTGGGTATGAATATCTGTGAACACATTCGATAGGTCGGTCGAAATTGATAAAGGTGCACAAGTGGAGGCTACTCACCTTATGGTCGGCACCACCGATGACCTTGACTTCCAGGTCCTCCCAAGTAACCCCGACATGTTTATGTTTGATTCCAGCGACCTGGTTAGCGTCGTTTGAAGAGGTGAGGTACTCGCGCAGGTCGAAAGGGTTGCTCAGGCTGCTCTGCCTTCTCCAGGTCCGCGAAGGTGACTGAGGTAGTCTGCGAAGTCTGCTTGGAACGTTGTGCAGCAGAATTAGATTGTCTAGAAAGCTGACGCGCAAGCTCATTGAAGGTCTCCTCTGCTTGCTGAACGTCTACGTGAGAAGCGGCCTCGACCTGTAAGCCGTCGACGTGCTTGAGGGCCATGCTTATTACGGCGCAGGGGATGTGGAAGTCGCGATGTAAGAGTAGAGGAGGTAACGGCGAGGTTATTTTGCTTGGCCTATGTATGTATGGTCAGGGTGGTGTACCAGAAAATCGCTGGCGTGACATGACATGTGTATTGAATGACTTACTAATTCCAGTCGATCGCTCGGCAGCGCGCTCCTTCACTGACTCATTGAACGCATGATGCTATCCCAACGTATGTGAGTGTGGATCGATCAACGTTGTGATCTTCGCGGCTCCGCTTTTTTACATGACTCCAGATTGCAGAGGGGCGC
This sequence comes from Melanogaster broomeanus, assembly GCA_014904935.1. Taxonomy (NCBI): domain Eukaryota; kingdom Fungi; phylum Basidiomycota; class Agaricomycetes; order Boletales; family Melanogastraceae; genus Melanogaster; species Melanogaster broomeanus. Next base: position 170,774 of record MU123744.1, on the reverse strand, counting down.
CGTGAGATGGCAATGAGGCATTGCATCCCTTAAACCTTAGTGACATTTGCTCTCGGCTACCCGGACCACTTGACTGCCTTCGTATCATCTTCTACAACCCCATTTGACCTCAGAGTCTCAGACCCACGACACGCTGCCCCTGTGAGAACTCGGTTACAAAGAACTCACCGAAGTGTTGTCCGATAGTTGGAGCCATATTGCAGGTTACTAACATTATATTATATAAGCCTGTCTGACAAGTTTCGGCTGGGATTTCTCGCAAGTACCTAGTCCTAGGGGAAGCGGATCAGCCTAGCATGCTCATCGGTCATACCAATGACGACCCGACCTCTCGGGTCCGAGCAGGCGCATATTATAACCAGCGATGGAGCGATGGAGTGAACAGTCATGGAAAAACACCGGTGATGAATGAATCTTCTTGACTCTCCTCCGATATGATCGGCCGGATCGAGTCGTTGACTGACGTTTACTCCGAGAGCAGCGGGATTATTTAATATTCTGAATCAGCACATGTCTGCAGCATAGTCTGGCATAGCACTTGGGATGAATCTGGACTATATGATAGCTCACTAGTAGACACTGACCTGTCACCCATCCAACAAACTCACGTCAACATGCGGCAGGCTGAGTGGCACTCGTGATCAATCGCAGTCGGTAGCACTTTAAGCTTAAGGCTCACACCCGACAAGAGGTGTGGATGAGCAGTGGGTAGATTGGCGCTGGGTCACTCGTGGGTGACCAGGTGTGTAATGTCCAGAATCGTAGTTAAAATGACACAAGACTGAAGGTAGACTTTGGCACGATCACACCACACAATAACTATGCCCAGGCATGTACCAGTAAGCAAAAGGCGCCAGCCAAGGTGAATTGAGCCGACATCCGTCTGGGCCAATAATCAGTAGGAACGTACACCTTAACATTTTTAGGTGCCCCATCACAAACCATGTCCATGTTATGAATATCGTGCGGAGTGAAGGCACATGCACAGCGCAGCGCATCGCTATCTGGGCACCGTGAGCCTCCCTTGTATGGTGATCAGTTCTTGTGCACCAGTGGCATTAGAGCCTGTGCTGGGACACCACGCCGTCCCGCAGAGTCTTTGGCACCTTGGTTGGGATTATTGGTGCCCTAACCAGTTTGCATGCGCTTGCGGTGGTGGGGTCTATGAAGGCAACTCCTGTGCGAACCGAGACTTTTCTGTGGCTAGGTCAAAGATTACATCGGGATATGTACATATTCCAATACAGTGGCCCAGACTGGCTTTCCTTGTGGATCGAAAGGGTCATGAGATGTGCGTAGCCCAACCACAACCCTACATTGGTTTGGTAGGAAGTTGTGTAAGCAAAACGCCATAGCGTTTTTTGATAGTGACGCGGTGACGCGAGAACTTGTCGTCGGGAGAGAAACGCGCTACAGCAGCAAGATCCATGACGAGGAAACGAAGGCAAGAAACCCGAAACATCATACCTGGATGAGCGGACTTGGTGATTCGCCCCCCGTCAGTTATTTTCTGACAAAAGTTTGACATATTAAGGTGTATTCCTCGACGTGGTTACAGTACGCACCTGGAGAGTGTATACCCTATTCCCAGCTTCATCGAGGGTGTACATCAAATGCATGGCTGCCGCGATCACAGTAGGAGCAAGCTGGTTGCTTACCAATTCCTAACACAAAATTTAAATTGTTTGGGTGACAAAGCAGCTGAAATCCCACGCTCACGTAATCCAACAGTTCAACTCCGCGATGTTTCGATCGCGTTTTAGTGCAAGTGAGGTCCAAGAACTTGCGGTTCTTGAGCGCGCAACGCTCCTTACAAGGTCCTATTGCAGATTTTGGGTTCATACGCCTCTTAGTTCTCCCCCTCATAGACCCGCAGAAAATGGCTAAGACAGGAACTGTGCTCACGGCGCCTGAGACGGGTACAGAGATCAGGCCTATTCACCAGTACTCGGAGGAACAAATTGGGCAGATACAGATCCTTCAACAGGTACGTGTGACCTGGTCTTCTCTGGGACCTTCTAGATGTTCCTTATTCGTTCATTCGTCTCCGCACTCCCTGCCTTTCGAAGTACGCGCATTCTCTACTCCTTCCCTCATCGGATCCGTACCATAAATGGGAACTGCGATGGCTCAAGAAAGCTGATACCATTCCTCGTTATATCCGAGCTGCTAAATGGATTATACCTGATGCGCAGAAGCGAATTAAAGGAACATTAGAGTGGAGACGGGAGTATAAGCCCGAGCTGATTCCCCCGGATGAGGTGAGTCTGAGAGTTGTCTCTAATGTGCTGAGACAAGACCATTGTCCCCATCATTCCAGGTTAAGGTTGAAAGTGAGACTGGCAAAATGTGCGTTCCAGATAACGTGTGTCGTACCATAACGTCGCTGAAGTAATATTCTCGTAGCATCCTCAATGGGTTCGACAAAGACGGCCGTCCAATCATATACATGCGTCCGGGCCGAGAGAACACTGGAACGAGTCCTCGCCAGCTTAGACACCTCGTATGGTGGCTGTAAGTCAGTTTTAACACCGAGTACCGCTTGTTCACGACTGGCTGCATTAGAGAGCGTGCGAAGGATATGATGCCCCCTGGGCAAGAATCTCTTGTGATTATAGTTGACTACAAATCCACCACCCTTCGTACCAATCCTTCCATATCAGTAGCAAGTAAGGTAATACTCCCGCTCCTGCCTGAAGCTTCTCATGCACCGTATGTCTAACGGTGCGATTACTCGTTGCAATAGGTCCTCACCATCCTTCAGCAACATTACGTTGAGACGCTCGGCCGTGCCATCGTCGTCAATCTTCCTTTCCTTCTCAACTTTTTCTACAAAGGCATCGCTCCTTTCTTGGATCCCGTTACCCGAGATAAGGTGAAGACATCCCGTGGGCGGTCTCCAACACACTACTCACCTCTTGCCAGATGCGTTTCAACCCAGACCTTTTCGAACTCATACCCAGGTCGCAGCTCGATGCTGACTTTGATGGAGATTACGAGTTCGAATTCAGTCATGAGAGCTATTGGAAACAAGTCATCGAGTACGCGGAAACTGCCATGGTTGCCAGGTTGAGGCGCTAACTCATTGCTCGACTTTCCGGTAGTCACTGCGGTATTGCTCCGGACGGAACACGGTTACCCGGTTACTTTGACGGTCCTATATCCCCACAACCCCAACTGGAACAGACAACTTCCGAAGATGGGCTAATACCTGAAGTCGCGTACGTGAAGTTCCTCCCTGTAACAAGCCAACGTAGCTTTATTTTCTTTTAGCACGTCCGATGGCATACAATCACCTTCTGCGATCGAAGAAGCAGAGGTAAACGAGAAGACTTCCGCGACAGAGACGGAAAGTGGTGAGGTTAGGGTGACAGCTTGATGAGAGGAGTGAGGATGGTGAATAAGCACGACCTGATTCTCAGGGATAGTGTTCATACTAAGTCAATACTACGACCCGACCCCTCATCTCAGCATCTGTAAGGCTGTAACGGAGCTAAGTTACATACACTGGAGAGGTTCGGAACTGGAATGCCCAGATAGGGAATCTTACATCATCCAGTGGATTTTTTGCCACGAGATTTCCGAGACTGGCACGTTTTGCCACACTCTCGCCACCGCCGCGACGACAGCCACAGCTGCCACCCTAGCCACTCTGGTCAGCCACAGTTGCAGAAGCCACCGCCCAAACAGACGGGCCCAACAGTTGTCTTCAGGACTGCCCACTGAAAATACGAAATCTGTGAACACATATTGAAACGTCGTTGTGATTTGTGCCCTTTGTCAACGTTAGGAAAACAGAGAGAAAGAGACAGGAGATGGTCCGACAAACAAGGCAGACAGTGCGTAGTACCCTTACTGATCCTTCAAGTTAGCCTTTCAGCCACCTGAAATAATCCCCATTTCACTTTTAACCCGTGTCTTTTCCTTCCCAAATGGTCACGGATGTCCCGCGTCTCCCGTACTCAGCCCGAAGAGAAGAAGGAAACACACAAGAAGAAGACACCCCAGCAGGACCGACCACCAAAGAAGGCCGCCGACTCTGGCATATGGCCTTGCAATATCGACGGATGTAACAAACAATTCGCGAGGGAGGCTGATCTGAAGAGACACCAACGCACCACCAAGCTCCATTCTATTCCGGGGTTGTAAGACTGCTGGCGATTTTTAGGGGTCCCGGATACTGACTCCACTCCCCTATAGTGCTTGTCCACAATGTGATGCGAGATTCACCCGCGTGAGTCCTCTTATTCATTTGCTTTGTACACAGATGGAATGACATCATGTTAGACCGATGCTCTTCGGAGACACCAGAAGTCGAGGTTAGCACCTGGATTGCCTTTTTGTGATAACTTCCATCCATTGTCCCCTCAGACATAATGGTGTCGTAATCGAGCCTACGGATGTAGCAGATAGGAAGAAGGCCCTGCGTGACGACCATCCTCAGTCCTCGGGCTCAAAATCGAAAAGCCGCAGCATATCTCCTTCACTCAAGGACAAAGAGAGTCCTTCCGCGTCTTCGGGCCCTGCCTCCTCACTACCCTCGACCTCGGCTCCTCCCCCCCAGAGTTATTACCGTCAACACACGTTACCTGCAGGTGGTGAGTTTACGGCGACTTGCCACACACCCCGCCCTGATGTTGTCCCCTAGTACTAATGCCCCCACCTGGAATGATGGTCGACGGACATTATCCATCCGGCATCGCTCTTCCTACGTCCGCAACTCGGCTACATCAAGCCACTTGGCCCCCTCCACCTCATTGGGGTGGCGATGGCCCGCAGCCACCTCCCCCTCCTCCTCACATGATCCACATCGGCTATACGCATCCTTACTACAACACCACGCCACCATATTATCGTCCCGGTATGATGCAACATCCTGCCGATCTCGTCCCGCCCCAACACATACAGAACGGCGTCGGCTCACCAGGTACCGGAGAGTCATCCTCATCGCGCACGGGCAGCCCGGTGATGGCGAATATGGCTGTTGGTCCTTCGGGACTGGAACGGGAAGCTGACACAGAAACTGGAGAAGGGGAGGCGTCTGTTATCGATCCTTCGTTGGTATCACCTTCAGCAAGCAGCGCGGACAGCAGCCCTGTGTCTATGGAAATCACCCAGGCAGCCGTGGAAGCAGTGCTTAAATCGGCCGGGCGGGAGTCTTCCGCGAACAGTCAGGCGTCTGGGGTGTCAGATACAGCAGGGTCCTCACCTGGGCATGGACACCAGCAAGTTTCATCACACACATCGGGCGAGGAGGGAGAGGAAAACACCGACCGCGATCCCACTGTTGTTCAAGACCTTCCTTTGTCCAGTCACGCGATGTCAAGTCATAATCCTTCTTACTCATCTTCTAATGGCACGCCTCTGGAGCGTCCCCCTGAGATGGAACAAATACTTACTGAAGACGGGGAGCCTATGTTGAACCCAGGTTCGTTATCTAGATTTTTCTTGGTGTCGCTGTCACTGCACTGATGATTCTCGTGCTGCTAGCGGAGCTATTGACGCAGGTGAGTCCGATCAACTCGACATATACGATGTTCGATCTAATGGTACAAATTCTGGGACAGGAGTCTCTCGCATCTCCACCTCCGTCATAAAATGTACTCTACCAATCGTATTATTTTCGCATAGCTTTTATAGTCTTTCTCGTTTATACTCTCATTTCTGGTTGCATACATACGTATTACCTTACTTGTACATAGCGCACGAGGGCGCTGCGTCTTGCTGAAAGCCATGGAAGTGCTTAGAATTTCTTCACTTAGTGAAAACGAACGATCTAGCTGATATCGCAATTGGTAAGTCAATTGGGTATGGGGAATTGTCCGTGTTAGCATGCTGTGGAGAGCTTGTGATGTTTCAACATCGTGGGTTGTAGGGATACAAATATCTCGCTGTTGAGAGCGAGGGTGGGAGAAGGTAAGTGAGGTATACAGTGTTCGTAACGACTCGTCATGGTGACGTTCACAGAACGTTGACCTTTGGGCCACTTGAATTGAGGACCGACCTATTTGCGGACCGATCATTAGTTCACAACCAATCAAAAACAGAAGACGGGGACGGGCATACCAATTGCACACACATCGCACCCATCCTGTGTCCGACCTCGACACACTCGTCGAGGCTCTTCTCAAGCGCAAACGCGCCCAAGAATCCACCCGCAAACGCATCCCCTGCGCCATTCGTATCCACGATCTGCTCGCTCGCGATAGGGGTGACGCTGTACACCTTGGCATTCGTGGGATCCGCGCTGGACACGAGGATCGTCGACTCGGGCCCCTGCGTGATGATAGCAATGCGCGGGCGGGCGTTGTCCTTCTTATAGGTTGCGATGCCCTTGGCGATGGCAACGAGATCCGTTTCTTCGACTTTCATCACGGATTTGGCGTATGCCTGGGCCTCGGATTCGTTGCCGATGACGATGTCGCAGTAGGGGAGGACCTGCTCTAGTTGGGCACTGAAGAATTGGGGATGAAGGGTGCGGAGAGGTTCAGAACGAAGTTCTAGTTAGGGGAGTGGGAGATCCGATCAGAAAGTCTAGATTACGCGAAACCAGATTGGACGACCAAAAATACCTTGGAATTCTCCGACGCATGTTTGCTGAGCGTCAGGACACACTCTACGCCGTGAGTAAGGAAGAAGCCCTCGACGTAGAAGAGCTTGGCGGCCTCCACGAGGGGAGCGACAGAGGGCGAGGAGCAGATGCGATGTCTCGAACATTTCGGCGGCGCGCAGGGTAGTCACGAGAGATCTAAAACAGAGTGCATTCGTGAATTAACTAGCCTTGTGCAAGGTGCATGTGGGCGCTTTACCGATCGTGACCTGTGAGAATGACGGCACAAGCACCGTTTTCTCGCCCTTCTTCACGAGATAGACCTCATGCAGGCCTTCACGCGTGTTAGCCGCCCGTAAGTTGCTCGGCAAGATCATCGTCGCCAACGCATCCCGTGTAAACGACAGAGTTGGGAGGAAGAACATACTGTGGAAGTCGTAGTCCAGTCAATCAACGGGAAAAAACGATGAAGATAACAAGTATTGCCCACAGCAGCACCACGAGCAGCATTCTGAGATGCTCCACCAGCAACATACGTGACCGGGTAGTTTTTCACGAGCTCCTCGTAGCTGGGCGTAATAGTCAGCGATAGTCAATGGAGATAAAATGTTCGTATTCGCGCATACATTGGCATATGCTTTTCCTCAGCGAGGATGGCATTGTTCGCCTCAAGATCATACTTCTTCAGAAGAGCCTCTCCGTCTCTGACTTGCACATCAAGAAGGGGGTTACCCATGCAGAAAATCTTGTAAGTCTGCGCCATTAGAGTACAAGGATGTTGGTGGAGAGTTCGGACTGGAAGTGGGGGGAATGGGAAAGAGGTGGAAGAGCGGGAGCCACGTAGGACACATCAGATAACAAATTCATTTGCTACATACACCCGAACAACCAAGTACTACCACGGTATAATCAAGAAATTATAGCTACGAGTATTCCACGATCCCTATTACATGGGTACAAAACGAGAGTATAACCAAGATTAGGCCACGGTTGTCCAACCAAAAAAGTATGAAAGAGCCCAAGGTCAATCATCATTGCCTCGAGCTTGAGAAAACGTACGTATAACCGCGTTGGGAACAGACATGCATTGTGCAAATGGGTGAGTAAATGCGACATTCCCAGTTGCCCGTTGCTTTGATCGCACACAATTCCTGAAACCCTGTCGAAAACGCGAACTGGCGGGACTTCGAGGCTGCGAGGGAAGTCTTAAGCGTCCGCACATCCTCATCAGAAAAGCATTGGAACCCTCGGAAGGCTGGACACTTTGCAAAGTCGCGAGCGACTTCGACGAAGGCCCCATCTTTGGAAGACGTCGAGTTGGAGGATGTGGCCCTGGACGAAGCCGCAGCCTTTTGGAATGCGCACCATGACGCGTGAACATGGTTTTCGATGTCGTTCAAGTTTTCAGCAAAGCCACGGATCCCAGCGGCCTGCGCTTGTGCAGCTCTTGACTTCGCTGCGTGCCAGGGCTGAGTAAGGTCACGATCCTCTGCATCCATGTCACGGTGAGCATCCTTGAGCTGTCTATACTTCCTGAGGCATTGCTTCCGGAGGGTGTCTCCTTCCTCCACCAGCACGTCCAGGATGAACGGCACACCTTGGCGCTTCGACGAGGGCTGTTGGCCCTTAATCTTGGTACCTTTCGACTGCTCTAGCTTCCATGCGTACCATGGCTTCTTCGGGCCCCATTGTTGCCTATCCCTGTCGAAAACTGGTAGCTTCACCCGAAGTCCTGTCTTGCTTGCATCCAAGCATGTGGTGAACCTAGATAGTTGCTCAATAGTCCAGTCAAACAGTTTAAAGTCAGGAACACTGACATGTAGGCGAGATTAATGGCCTTCTGGCTAGCGTACCCATGTTCGTACACCGCCGCGTCATGGAACTTGGAATAGAGGCCAACCCTGGTCTCTGCAAGCCCTAACAAAAGGACCTTTTGGAAGGCCTGCTGTGCACCCTTTGGTGGGAGTTTGGACGCCCTCTTATCGAAATCTCGGACGTGTTCCACTTCCCTCTCAAACGCCTGCGTGAGGTCGTTAGGAGCTTCTGTAAGGGGTGAGCTCCTGAAATTCTCCACCAGGGCCTTGCACCAAGTGAGCATGACAGTATCTGTTACAAGTGAGTGAAAAATCCCACATGATAATCGGCTAGCTGCCATCCTCACACACTTACCTCCATCATAGTCTAGAAATTAGAAAGGTAAGGCTTGGTCATTGCACATACATATGGTCGATACTCACCTCCCCCTCCCAGATAGCTAGCAAGCGACTGTGTCCCTTTGGTAGGGAACACAATAACATCAAAGTAACTATATAATTTCGGGATGACTAATAGCTTTCACCTAGAGACTGATTAATCAGTACTATAGACTATATATATCATGACGTTTACCTTCTGCACATCGGATGGGAGCCTAGTGGGATTCCTCGACACCTTCATATCACGTTAGTGGTGAAAAATATAACAGTAGAAGTAGACCATACTAGCACATCGCCAGTAATAGTGTCAGTCTGCGCTCCAGTGCTAGGATCGGTGATCATCTCGGATGATCGAAAATGAATTTCACCCTCTTCAAGAACACCATAGGGGTCTGGATAACACCTCATAAGATATACGTTCCCAACGAAAGGAATTCTTACCTGGTACAATGTAAGCCTCCCTAGATTCCGGAACCGGAATGTGAAACTTCTCAACATAGTCATCAAGTACCAAAGAAATTATGGACTCGAGCTTGTTGAAAAGCAAATCCAGCTTCAATGGATGGAAACCTGCCTGCAGCAACTCCAGCACACTCTCATGGAGAGTGAGAGGCTGTCCAGAATGTTGCTTGCGACCACCTGTATCCAAAGGCAGAGTTGCCTCGTTTTCATCCACCTCCTCATCGTCGTCTCCAACTCGATCATCCTGAGGCCGAAGCTGTCCCAGACCAAGCGCACGAGCCTGCCCTGCAAGCTGCCTGCGTACACGGCCCATAATGACATGACCAGCTCTCTCAACAGCCTTCCATACGGCCACCATTGAATGGGGCTGGTCCCAGTCCACAAGCTGATCAATCTCGTCTTGTAGCCCTAAAGCCATAAGTTCCTTTAAGACCCGGTGAGGAACCCCGTTATGGGACAGATTGATGAGTAACTGAGCAGAAAGTCTGCTTGGACCAGTAACGCGAGATGGAGCAAGCAGATCAAAGATCCTCTGAGAACGACCAAGCTGATCGAGCTTGCCAAGTTTGATTTTAGTTTGAGAGTCTCTGATCCAAATCTTGGCAGGACCATCTGCCACCTGCTCGGGGGGATCAGGATGGAGCAGCCACATCCCCTTCGATCCGCCAACACGACCCTGTACAGCAGTAGGGCGACTGGCATACTTCATTATCCTCATGATCTGAGTTAGGGCTGCACCATTAATCCAACCACACCCATCTGTCAGCACCTTCTCGGCTGGAGCTTTCCCCGTCCAGTCTTGAGGATTAACGTCTAGTTATGATGTTATATTAGTCTAAGAGACTTAGCATCAATAGTGCTTACATTCGTCTTCAATGAAAAAAATATTGCGGGCCTCGAACTCAATGGTGGGTACTGAGGTTGAGAGACCCAGTGCCCAGCGAGTCGACCACTTGCTGATAGGCTAGGGATAATCATGTCAACACTATTTGCCCTTCAACCGACCACCTTACCTGGCTGCTATTGAAATGTAGCGGGTTATGCCAATCCAAGAAGTCCTTCAATGACTTGCGGAACTGATCGCCGTCGCGCCAGTTTGCTGTCCTTTGGTAGTCTTCATTCGTCTCCATCATATACACACTCCCTTCCTTCGCATGGAAAGGTACGAAGACCCTCCCACACAGGATGAATTTGCTGGAGGTTAGCAAGGAGCGTACGTCATCTCCATACTTATATAGGAGGTCGTCCACAACTCGGACTTGGAGGATTCTTCGTGAGCCCAGAAACCGAGAGAAGCGATGCGAACGGCGAATCTCTGGCTTCTCGAGCCGGATGGTGAACTTTCCTCTCACTCGCTGGAGGCGACCGACTTGTTGGATACGGCCACCGTACCAAGCGTCCTTGCCTTTCCATTGCCCCATGCCGCCTAATCCACGGCCTTCGTTCTCGAGAATCGCATCCTGCTCGCGGTCGAACTCCACCCTAATCCATGTGAGCGGACGTCTGATGTGACAGATATAACAGATTTCATACCAAATCTCGGGAACTGGAGACCGGGGCACCTCGCGTCCTTTCATGACAGCCGAGACCTTGTGAGCAGCGACAGTGTTCGTCCCCCGGAGACGATCAAGCTTCTCGCTGGTCACCGCAGACCAGTCCCAGGAACCTTGCGTAACGCCGCGTGCAATTTCATATATGGTTCCCCACGCAAGATCGTAAGCGTCGAATAGGTTCTGCACCCGCTCGCAATGGGCAATGTCGAACGGCGTGAGGTTGCTACTGAACTCAGGTTCGTTTCTGCGACGCTCTGGGACCTTGCTAGGACTGGAATTTGCGTGCAGGCGCCTCGTTGGTTGATCCACATGGGCGGGAGATGGGGGCGGGCTTGGAGAGTGCAGGACTTCGGGCTCGTGTTTAGTAGTAGGAGGTTTGGGTGTGCTGATCGTTGGAGGTAGTGGTCTTCCAGTGAAGGGTCCGGTATTGACGACTACAAATCACGCTGAGTACACATCGAGAACGTCTGGGCGTGACCTACGATTCTCGACTGATCCACATTCACCGCAAGCGTTCAGCAGACGGTTCAGGATTGGAGCATCACTTACCCTCCAGTTCCTCTGAATCTATGTCCATAGGGGACGGAGACCGACGATTTATTTCTAATGTCCGCGCGCCTTCCGATCTGATGGCTGTGGATCCTGAGCTGTCAGGGACGCGGCGCGATCCGTTGGATATAACGGTAGCCTCTGAGCTCTCTGAGCGTGCGCCATAGATATTGACAGGGCGCGTGAGTCGCCACTTGCAACCCAGTGCATCAAAACGCGTACCAAAGAGGTCCAAGTGCTCATGAATATCTTCCAACCCGTCGAAATAATCATCGTCATCATCCTGTAAACGGTCGTCGCGTAAGTAGCCATTCTACGTCCTGTTGTTGTTCACGAACAAAGACTATAGGCATGATGGTATGCGCTACCTGTGTTGAAATAAATGGGTTGAATGGTGGTTGTGGTGCAAAGATGCTATCTTGATGCCAACGATCTTAGGCAGATCGCCAGAGCAGCACAAAGTTGTAAGATACGCGCTTGGATGAAAAGGCCCAACGGTTTCGCGTTTGAACTTTGATTTGCTCAGATGGTGCCAAATGACAACAGTGCACAAGATCTTGTTTGGCACCCAGTATCTGCTGCAACGACACCGAATTCTTGAAGCGTGGAGTCTCGGGCACCTCGTCTCATTCAAGCGTTGCATCAACTTGCAAATCTTGAGGCAGTCATGATATGGTGCTTGCTGTCACTCGTAAAGTGCACATTCGCATGAAAGAACAGAGTGCGGAAGTGGAATACAAAACGGCAAAGAAGAAATTACTTTTTATTACAGAGAGCTTACAGCGATCATACAATAAGCAAATTACTTGCGTGCAAACGTGATCTAGGAACAGGCATGAGTACCGACCAAGAGAGAGAGACAAAATGATGCATGCCTTGATTTTGTTCTCTCCATCGAGCTTGTAGTTGTGCAGGGCATCCTTGGCAACCCCTGCACTGCCCTCGTCCATGTACTCCACGAAAGCGATGTCTCGTTTCGTTGGAATGAGCCGAACTTCGTGGAGATTGGGATATCTGTCGCATGGTCAATGATAGATCTAATAGAAATATGAAGTGGCACACTGAGAGAAGAGAGCCATGAGTTGGTCCTTGGTGACGCTCTCTGGCAAATTTTGCAAGAACAGGATTTTGTTTGGCGGGAGGTATTCGTCTGGCATCTGTACAGCTGGTCGCTTGGGAGCTGGGGCCGCAGCAGCACCGTCCACTATAAAGTGTTTGGTCAGATGTTAAGGTAAAGCAGATAAAAGAAAGGCGGAAGATTACTTTCTGCAGCCATCCTCTTTGCACGGAACTTTTGCTTCAGAGGATTGGTATAACGAGTAGTTCCTAAAAAGCGTTAGAATTGGCTGTAGCAACCGCGGATAATGAGTGAGTCACACTTTTATGCTCGGCTCTTTCAGCTTTGTGCGTCTCAAAGTTCTCAGCGTCCAGTTTTTTCACGACCGCGTCTGATCTTGTTCTGGCAAACGATATTTGCTTTCGAAGAGTGGTCAATAACACCGGAATCCACACCGATGAGAGACAGCATTACCATAGGTTTTGAGTACAGCGGAAATCCTCGGACCTCTTTCATAGCTTTGGCGGCGATCTCAGGTGATGCAAACGAGACGAAGGCTTGACCACGCATCCGCAGATTACTATGTGCGACGACATCCAAGACATCGCCATATGATTTGAATAGACCTCGTAAGGATGCCTTCAACACTATTTCAGGTGAGATCCAGATTACTGGCATCAGCATATCACCAGAGATGCGTACCGTCAACTTTGATCTTCTCGTTTAGATTCTGGATATAGAGCGTCTCCGATACAACTTCATTCTGTTCCGAGGCTGCTCGTTCAGCGGGTGTCGGTACTGAAGGTACAATTTGTGCAGAATTCGGGTCTGGTAGAGCAACCTGGACGTCAGCCATGGCGGTGCGAAAAGTAAAGGTCTTTGACGAGGAGGCTTGTTTACGATTGATGTGCTTGTTTCCTTTTCTGTACTGCCAGCAAGCGCATGATGGTCGAGACGGTCTACATAATGATAATACCTATCATAACTTGGACGACAGGACAAAACGTGTTGTTACTATAAATCAGTGAAGCATTGGGTCTTTCATCGAGCAGCATTAATCTCCCTTGACAAACCAGAGCCGAAGTAAGATAGTCGTTACTTTTCACTTCGAGTAGACAGCCCACGGGTGAGACAAGCCAATTTCTGACGGTTGAGAACGAAAAAGTAGATTGCTTTGTACATGTGGTCGCCGCTGGGGACATTGACCTTCGTGTCACCTGAACAAATTGAAAAAAAAAGGCGACGCAAAGACGGCCTGGGCTATCATACCGCGCCATGCTCATCATACTCATACCTTCCATACACTGGCTTCCACTGCTTCTCCTCGACCTTGGCCCTCGCCTCTTCTTTTTTCCAGTCCACGTCAGCGACACCCTCGTCGAATGCCTGGTCAGCTACGGCTACGGCCACCTCAAAATTTGCCTGCTGTGCTTCTTCAAAGTCCGGAAGGAGGGCATTGTCAGGGTCCTTGAGGGCTGGCGAGAGAGAAGCGAGGCGCTGTGCACCTGCGATGATCATTCCGTCTGTCACACATCGAGATTTCGACACGATAGCACCAAGACCGAGGCCCGGGTAAATTAAAGCGTCTGTGGAATCGTACGTTTGGTCAGCTGGCGGCATGTTCCTTGTAGCATGTAGACCTACTGTTGCACTCAGCGATACTGTGAGACAGCTCAGCTGCGTTTTTCACTGTGTTTAATCATTATTGCTCACATGTAATCTTTGCCATTAGGCATCTTTGCTGGAGGGAATGGACTCCCAGTAGCTAGCAGTGCCTTACCGTTCGTCCAGTCATTTGCATCCTTCGGGTCCACCTCCGCGAGCTTAGTGGGATTGCTAAGTGGGAAAATAATCGGCCGCTCGCAATTCTCCTTCATGATCTTGATAATCTTCTCAGTGAAGGCGCCTCCTCGAGTCGAACACCCAATCAAAACCGTCGGTTTAACCTTCTTGACAACCTCAAGTAGCTCCACCTCCCCTTTCTCATTTGTAGGCACCCCAGCCCATTCTTCATCGGGTCTTACATACTCTTGGACTGCAGGACGAATCTTGTCGGGTCCAAGGGACGCCTTGATAAGCCCAAAGCGATCGACAAGGAAAAACTTCTTATTCGCCTCGCCGCGTGAATGTCCATCTGCATGAACGATGGCATCACGTAGTTGATTCGTGATGCCCAATCCTGCGGAGCCGGCACCGAATATGACAACGCGCTGGTCCGATAACTTCGACCTCGTGACACCGATCGCTGCCATGATTGCGGCGAGCGTTACCGCACCGGTCCCCTGTCTAGTTACTCCTGTTAACGGGAGGTCGGACGTTGGCAATACTCAACCTTACATATCATCATTGAAACAAGCGTGCTGGTCACGGTACTTTTCGAGTAATCGACCAGCGTTTTGTACTCCAAAATCTTCAAAGTGAAGTAGGCAGTGTGGATGGTACTTTCGTACAAGCTGGATAAATCTTCCACAAGGCTCGCCCATGAGTGAGTGAGGGTCGTGGTGCGGGGACTTACTTGTCGATGAAGTTGTCATACTCCACGCCTCTAACACGATGTGATGGCCAGCCCTAGCACCCATGTTATGGGATTAGCCAACTATCCATCGAAGTTGAGTAGATTACGCACGACATAGAGCGGATCCTTGAGCAGATTTTCGTTATCTGTGCCAACGTCCAAAACCACACTCAGGGACTTGGATGGATCAATTTTTGCCAGTAAACTGGAGTTCGCGAGTGTATCTAGTGATGATAGAGGATTTTAAAACATAGGTTTCCACGTACCTGTAAATGACTGATTTGGATGTCGAGATCTATAGAAGGTTTACTGGTTAGCATTGGATGAGGGTTCAGGAAAGGCACATACCCCAATGCCCTGTGAGACGGCCCATTAGTAGATGTGATAGATTTAACTGAAGTCCTTTACCCCGACGCCTTGGTCACCAATACCTAGGATGGCTTCGGAATCAGTACAAACGATCAAGTCAATGTCCCGTTCCTTCGTCTGTTCCACATAGTCACGTTCCATAGTGTCATGGTCGATGAAGGTCAGATACAGGCCTTCGCTGCGTCTGAACAAGTGTGAATATTCCACAATAGCTTGTGCCTAGCGCAAAGGTCAGGATACTCAATCAACCGAGTAGCAGCGTGTCAACTTACTTCAGTCGGTGTGTAAACGATACTGCTGAGCTCTTTGAAGGTGTCTGGACAACAGTGAATAATAGAGAACCCAATTCTGTTCCTTCAGGCTCTGCAGGAATGAGTTCTTCCTGATGGGGGTTTCGTGATTCTGTAGCTGGGCATAAGCTCTTTCGCACTGGTCGTCAAGAGTGTTGATCGCGCGAAGGCAGCCTTCCGGCGAGACCAAAGACTGCGCGCTCTTCGTGAGTGAAGGCCGTCCCCTTATTCCACTTTGGACATGTCAACAGGGCCTCGTCGCGCAATGCTACCCTAAATACTTTCTCTACAGACATTGGGAAGAGGTTTTGGGCGAGATTATTCGTGCCATTGAAGCATCCATCTGGTGGCTCTAAATTCCATGTTACGCCAGCGACGATGTCATTGATAACTTAGTAGCAACCTGGTGGGAAAGACTCGGAATTTACCGCGCGCCCAGACACGCTGACACAAAATCTCTTTGTTACCACAGTCAGCACTGGCTGGTAACCTGTGCAAAGCTTTTCACCATGGGGCGCTGGACGCAATACGACGAGGTGAGCTAATACAAAGAGGTGGTGTTTCATGTGGACTAAGTTGTCCATTCGTAGGACGATTACAGACTTCCCGAGGGCATGAAACGTGTTGGCTATGATTCTGATACTGGGCGTTACTACTTTCGCGACCGGGAAGGGCTACTTTACAAAGGTCCGGAAGGCTCTGAGTTCGGTGAATTAAGTCAAGGTAAGCACCTTTCAGTAGTGCAAGGGGCAAGATTTCAATTCTATCTGGTAGTTACCGAGCTACCCATCTCGGTCTCCTCCGAAGTAGACGACGATAATGACGACCTTGAGGCTGCTCCCACTCGTGGTAGTGGTTACCAACCTCTTGCAGTGGATGAGGTGCGTAGACTGTCATTGTAATCTCTTACAGCACTAAAATCGTCCGTCCATTCCAGCATGGTTCACGTCACGTTCTTCGCGGCGGCGCTTATCGAACGCTATTTCCTTTCTTCCTCATTATCGCAGTTACCCTCTTGCTCATCTGGCGACTTATTCTTCTGCCTACCCGTACCGCCCCCGCCCCTTGTCCTAACACGACAACCCCATACTTCGTTCAGCCTGGCGACACTTGCTGGGACATTGCCCATCGACACAATTCGACAGTGGAGAAATTTGTCATCGTTAACCCTAATGTTACTTGCAGTAATTTACATCCAGGTGACCGAGTCTGCGTACCAGACGAAGGGTCTTCAATTAGCAGGGTGTTCTGACATTCGACTTCATTGACCTGTCGGATTTTCTGGTCGTGCATTGTGGATCTTATCATTCATCATTTGTACATTACTGCTTTGCATATCAGGACGCTTTTGTTTTACCCTTACACTTGACTGCATTCTTTACAGAATACAATACCAGGTTCTCCATTTCGTCATCCCCACTGGCAGGGTTTTGCCCGTTGTGACGTCACTTGTACATGTAAGTTTGCACCGCCACAGTGCATGTTTGTTGATTTTTAGAAGCGGCGTGTGTTGAACTTGTGGCACAATTCCAACCAAGTTACTTATAATCCTCGACTTCACTCTGCACGAATTCACGACCCCGCCCGATTCAGAGATTTCCCACTTCTTCACTGTATTCTTCACGAAATGTCTTTTGATGACCATATGCGCCGGGGACACCCTAGTAAGGATCTCTCATCGCCTCTCTCGTTACCTTAAAGTAACCAGGCCCTTCAGTTGTCTTCGGGCTACTTATCTTCTTCAGTATAATTGAGGTATGTATACTTGTCAGTAATCACTTCACATTATCTTTTTTGACTTGCTTGTATAGCTTGCAATAGCTGCATTCCTTACTGCTCAGTTCAACACACATCACAACTACTTCAGCGATGCTGAACGAGACCGGGTGCAATTCATCCTGTTCACATCGATATGGACGATCGTTATGTCCGGGTTGTACATGGCCTTCTTCTTCACCATGCCTTCAAGTGTATTGAGCAGCGTCGCGTCCTACATTGGCTTGTAAGGACTCGGTATTCAGGCCCCCTTTCTCTTCTGGTCAACTGACATTTGATCCAGCTTGCTTCTTACCTGGATATTCTGGACCGCAGCCGCAGCTAGTATTACTTCGGTTCTCGGCGGTGGATTGAACTGCACGTAAGTAGATCGTTATAACCTTTGTTTTCGTTTCCTCGGCCTCACTACTGCTGCGCAGGATCCAAACTGTCTTCATCTACTGCGGACAACTGAACGCACTTGAGGGCTTTGCCTGGGTGATTTGGTAAGCAGAGCACCAGCTCGGCACTCATATTTACCTAATCCAACACAAGGATTCTTGTCACCTTTGCGATCATTGTTGTGGCTATCCGCGGTCTACTTGCTGCACGGCGTGGTGATGGCGTCAAGGGGCCACTTATTGCATGAGTAGCACCATGGCTAACGTTCCGCAGTTCATTTATACACGTTCTCTCCCTTCTGTCTTCCAAGGATTCTTACTGGATTCCTCCAACTACGCCCCCTGCCGCCTCCCCATTTTGTTGTACACCCGGCCTGTGCTCCTCCACTGCTACCATGCAGAGCTGGCTGAACGACTTAACTCACGGACACCTCATAAAACTACGTCACCATACATATGTTGGGTTGTATATATCGAGGCCATAACATACTCGCCATTGTGCTGTTGAGATTTGTCACAGTGACAGGTGCCCGTGACAGACATGTCTATTTCAAGTTTGCATCCTCGGAGTCGTTACGTTAAGTTCGGAAAACGCTTTCTTGGTCACTGCGAGCTAAGAGCTAGTTTGTTCTAGTTCAAACTCTTGGTAGGATCATTCCGATGATTGTTCGTCAACGTTTCAAGTCTATGTGATTATCATTTTATACCAGCCAGTGTTTATGCTACAATCAGAAGTACGTTCTGGGCTCCAGCGAATTGGCGCAGAGTCCATCAGACGATGATGCTTTTTTTTCTTTTTTTTTTCATACTGCAAACAGTTTTATCTCTGTAGCGCTAGGAAGCGCTTTCATCTGCATTATGATGCTCGGACCTCAGGTACGATCAAGTTACTTCGCTTACTACCAGTCCGAATCCTGTCCACCAGCGGGATCAGAAGCAAGGTCACAAGTCTCTCGGACGCATGGGAACCTTCTGACAGACACTGCAGTGCATGTATCGAGTCTTCGACCGTCGTTACCTGTGCTGTAAATCAATGCCAAGGTCTGCTGCTGCTCATTCGCAGCCACCCATCTCATATCTGTTCGGATCTCGCCTTCCATCTGACCGAAACGCGTCAATCATGGCCACCGGAACTTGATACACTTGGGGAGCTTCCTAACCATAGCTGCGGTACGTCCACATTTGACTCCTTCCGACCAGACAGGAGGCCGGCTTGCTGTACTATGATTGGTCATGCAAGTCATCTCCCGTAAACGGGTTCGTGGAATGGTCCCTTTAAATGTTGACGTGCCACTCCTTGATATGATTCTGAGAGGCCCTATCATTTTGATTGTTGTTAACACGCTTATCGTATTATCCATAGTTATACCCTAAACTCTCACCTTGGAGGAACCGCCCGATAATGTGGATGCCACGATTCACAGCGCCCATCAGTCTTATTTTCGACCGCAAGCGGTGATCGGGTATCGGCTTAAATGTTACTGACTGAGTCGCGACATGCCGGGATTAGAATTGCTGAGAACAAAGGGGAGTCTGATCATCTTACGCTAGGTGAGTAGCGATAGATCGTTGCACCATCTTCTGCTCCACATCACCCCAGTATTTGGGCTTCCTTCCCATCGTCCTACAGGTTTTCTCACAATATGACATCTTCCCATTGGCTCCCGAGAGGATTGTACTCAACCCATATACACTCGGGTGCCTCTGAGGTCCAAAAATGATCTTTTGGAAACGGCTTCTTGCGCGTCTTTTTCAGTCCAGTGTTAGGCCTTCCCCACGAGTCCACTTATAATGTGAACGTGATTACGCTCTCATGATCCCTTCTGAATCCCCGTTTCGCTGACTTTGTTAGCCATCCTAGTCATGTCCGACTTGGGGTTCGATGTCCCTACTGACTATGGCCCGCTTATCCTCGGGGGGCTGGTCGCATTTGCGTAAGTATGGATTTTCGCTTCTGTCGTGAGCATGATCATCTTAATTCACACTGTTCTCTTCAGTCTTTCTGGATGCGTCAACATGCAGTTTATCGTGTACTGGCAGATCTACCCGGAGGAAACATGGCCGACGAAGCTATTGGTCAGTCAAGCACTTCTTTGATTCAGAACTACACTCAAACAAACTGTCTTCAGGTCGTAGTGATGTGGTACGTCCCAAGATAACATGGAAAGTATCCGCTTCCGCAATTGTAGGTTGATCGAGCCTAGGTTACTCGACTTATGCCATTCTGGGTTCGTGGCTGTGGCGATCTGGGCTTCTTTGATCACCCACTATGGAGATATGGGCAGTATCGATGTTATTCCGTGGTAAGTACTAGCTCGTAAGCTTGCCTGGTGGGCTAAGAAGGAATCGCGGTGCAGGAGTGTGGGTGTGAGTGTATTTCCAGGACCTGTTGTGATGTCCGTTGACGAAGTGTTTGCAGCCTACAGTGGAGGTGACAGTACGTCTCCTGCTTGCTTTTCGGAGAGACGCCGAGCTCTGATCTTGGTTCTAGGCTATGGTAACATTCCTGGTACAAAGGTAAGGCACAACCAGTGCAATGGATAGTTCGTTACTAACTCTGTGTCCAGCTTCTTCGCCTACCGGATATATAGACGTCAGTGCGACGTCCGCAATTTGTGTTCGATATGTTGACGCGTGTCTTTCAGTGCACAAGCACAAATGGACGGTCGCAGGCCCGGTGGTGAGACCACTCCGACTTACATATCTTCATTCGATTTCAATGTATTAGCTTTCAATTTAGGCCATTCTTGCGTTTATCCGGCTTGGTATGTACCTCTCTGAAACACAAGCAGGTGTTACTGACAGATTCTTGCCTGCAGTCGCAGCGAGTGGTAAGCCTTCTTGCGTTGGTTGAGTGTCTAATAATATTGATTATTTCTCGCGCCCAGTGTCAATGTCTGAGATGTAAGTTGGAGAATGCTGCTCCATACTTGATTCTTCCTAACATTCTTCCAGGATCCGTTTGAAAAGTTACAGTGCTTTCGTCAATAAACCATTTCCCTCGGTTAGCCTTAGTCTACTTGCAACTCCAATACTCCTGTTGATCGACTGTTGCAGTGGGTTTTCACGACGGGGTTGTCTCTCTCCGCACTGGTCGATATCATCATCACAGTCTTCCTTTGCTACTTCTTGCGAAGCGGCCGTTCATCAGTTCCCAGGTGAGGTTATTCTCGGAATGATACCGTCGATAGTTCGTGACCATACGCCTCAAGCACAAATCGCCTCATTGATACCTTGACTTTATATACTGTGCAAAATGGGTCAGCTACATGGTGAGTCGAACGATGACAATAGACGCTTCGGACCTGAGCGCTGAGCCATTCTCGCTAGTCTCGGTGCTATTGGATCGCTAATCTGCGTAAGTGGCTCTCCGATCGGTGTAATGTACAGCTGGAAAAATATGAGCCTGCCGCAATACTAGTGGAAGGCCATGCCCACAAACCGGAATATTCCTTGGCCTACATTTCGTCTGTGGGCAAATGTGAGCAAAACAGATGACTTACTTGCATGCATGTAATACTGAGAAAGAGGCCAGTATACGCAAATTCCCTCCTCGCGAACGTACGTTTCCGAAACCATGTCTTCGCTCTACGATTTGACATTCCTCAACCCAAAAAAAAATAGCCTGAACTCACGCCACAAAATCAGGAAAGCTCGGCAAAACAACTCCAGCGCTAACGTCCCTCCGATCATATTTCCGCAAGGCTTTGGCAGCGGGGATGACGTCCCCGTTGAGCCCTCGTGGAACTAGGGTATGTTCTGTTTGTAGAGCTCCCTTTCGCAGGTAGAGAGATATTCACATATTGCCTGCACGTAGATGCGTCTCGATCCAGTTGAGCCTACGTCCCGGGAACCTGAAAAGGTGGACAGGCGGTTCGTGTCGTGTCCTTGCGCTAGCTTCCGGATCCACTTTTTAACGGGAGGGGATCTTGACAGATACAAGTCAGCGTCCAGCAAACTGTGGAAGCCAAGTATGACGGCGAAGGTGACGTTGACGCGGAATCTTTTCCAGAATCACATTCTGCATAGACTGCGACGACTGCGCCTGCTTCTTCTGCCAGAACAAACCCGTCACAATGTGGGAGCACCTAAAACATGCATTACATATTTTTATTTCATCAGTTCCTTCGGGGGTGTCGATCTTCCGGAAGTATTTAAGTAAATATTATAGCCTATATGCTGATCTGCGAGTCTTCGATTGCTGTACGAGACCTTGGATATGAAGAGAACGTTTGGAAACTCATAGGCATGAGGAAATCAACATCCCAAAGCATCGGTACGATCGTGTCCACCCCATCGCCATCATGGTGCGCTGTCCCCACCTCACGTGACCTGCCCCGGTGCGAATCTGCTCAAGAACAACTACAGACGCGTCTGCCCCGGAAAGAATCTGCTGAACAGAGTGTCTGGGCTGCCATCGTATCTATGTTGGCAACATTGTGCATTGCGAAAGCCAAGAATGAACGTGGAGAAGACATCGACGTGAAGCGAGTTCACGCCTGGCTGTCAATGTGCGCTCTGTTATGTGACTCGAACTGACAGGTACTAGTACTGACTGATTTGCCATGAAAGAGCTCCAAAGCACTTCGTATGCTCCATTACAGGACGCTCCCCTTCTGCCGAGCGACTCGCGCATACAAGGGACATGGATGAATGTTGAAGCAGAATTACCGTCTGACACGAATAGTGACGTACTGTACGATGAAGTATATGTGATCTTGTATAGTAGCAACCCAAAAAATATCGAGTCCTTCCGCAACGTACGAATAAGGAAGGTCCATTGTGTAAAGCTTAAACGTAAATGGCAAGTAGAAATGTGAATCAAATGATCCCTTAAAATGTCCCAGTAGAATAATGGTGTCCACGAGATGCTAGAGTATAGATACAGGCGTGTGCGTCGATTGTCCATTGTGGCGGGTTCAGGCGCAATAATTGCGTCCGAGTCCTCAGAGACCGACGAGAGCGGCGGCGGCGGTACCTACGGCCCCGACGACGAGCGCGCTGAGGACTCCGGCGGGGCCACCACTGAAGATATTCGCTACGGCTGCACCATTGAAGTTGACAGACGTGGGGCCCGGGCCTGCACTTGCGCCGGCGCTGCTGCCGCCAGTTCCGCCTCCAGTCAGATTTGCACCATTTGGCTATAATATCAAGTGGGGAGATGACGACAATCAGTCCAGGGTTGAGTTGAAGCCGACGATGACAAACGGACGTACCCCAACTCCCCGCGAGTTCTCGGTGAAGGCACAAGTATTTGATTCACAGAGGCAGTTTCCGGCGACGGGATCCCAGAAGGGGGTGGAACAGTTTGCAGGCACTGATGTAGTCATTCCATATGAGACACGGGGAAGAGTTAACGATGAAGAGGCTCTCACATCTGTACCTTGCTTGTTGACCCTGAGGGATTTGTTGCGGAGGATTGGGGTTTGACGGCGATACTTCAACTTCAGGACAACCGTACTAGCGAATGAGCGATCTCTAAGTCAGCTGAAACCTCCGTTATCTGCGAGACTCACGCAGGTGAAGAACGGGAAATCAGAGAACGGGCATTCCAGTACTAAGCCTGCCTCATTCCCTGGAATACCATTGCAGACGCGTAACGTGGGGTCAACGTCAGGGGTCAGACACTTGAGAGCTTCCACAGTGCCCAGCTGAGACACGGGTACCGGGTTCTGCACCCAGGCGAGTAGCTGTTCGTTCGATACGATCCACACGTCCTGTTGTTCTTGAATCCAATCCAGGTACTCGTTAATCATTTGAATCGTCGACAGAGGAGGATCAACGCCAGGGTATGTCGTCTATTAGATAATGAGCCATGAACAAACAATAAGACAAAGAGATGACGCGCACAGAAAGATGAATAGGGTGAGTGTACAATCCAACAGGCTGGCGATTTCCGTTGTAGTGTGCGGTGAACGTGCTCTTCATGTACGCCAGCGTGGCAGCATCATTTACAGAAGAGGCACCGTTTGCAGCGTCCAACCAAGGATCCATGAGATGCGGGCCATTGACACCAAGATCGTCGAAGAAGGCATACATCGGTATCTCCCACAGACCGGGTATCTGTGGTTGGCCTTTGCAGATGCCGTCCACTGACAGGCAGTCGTTAGCAAGGCCGTAGTCCAGTGTGTAGGGCCAGTACGCATCGGTAGCTGGGTCGGTGACAGGTATGGAGGACGCGGTCGATGAGTCGTAAGTAAATTCAGCCGCAGCCAGGAGATGGAAGGTTTCATTGGTGTAGTTGAGGAACGGTGCCCGGAAGCCCTTGATGGCATCGAGAGGTATTCCGGCGAGAGCATTCAAAGCAATCAAGTTGCCGTTAATCTCCTCCGCGGGCGGGGACCCAACATGGGTCATCCTAGGAGAAAATCGTGTGAGATGGAAGACCCCGACCGAAGCACAAAAAAATACACTAACGTATGATCAGCGATTTCGTTTCCTGCAACATACCAATCGGTAACGAGCGTGTAGTTTGTGTAGCTGAGCGAGGTAAAGTAGGTCATTTTAATCGGGCATCCGTTCGGGTTCGTACGATGCGCTAGGAACTGGTTGACTGAATCCAAGGTGTAGGACTGAACTGCATCGTCTGCAGAGTACACGATGAATTGCGGGACCTCCGACTGACGACAGATGAGTGAGGGAAGAAATGTGTCAAGGATAAAAAATCTACTTACAGGACTGAGACCACCTGGCGGATTAGTGCTAGCGCAATTGCAACTGGGGAGCTTGCACGTTTGAGGGTTGCATGAATAACCTGCAGCGGAAGGGCTGGTGGTCGGACCACTGATTGCACCATCCTGAGCAGCAACTTGAAGAAGCTGATGCAGCCCGAGGAGAGATGAAAGAATGACGAAGTTGCGCATCTCGCCAACGAGTGATAGACGAAGAGTAGCAAGGAGGATAACAAGGAAAAATTAGAGGACAAAACGAGTGGAGGGGCTCACCGGTGGCGGCTGACAGCGGATGAAACTCCAAGTGTCACCACTGAAACTACGGTTAAAAGGCTAAACTAGCATGACAAATCACCAAACATTTTGGTCCTATATATTCCTCCAACATCTTCATCTTCATTGTTCAGTACAACGAACTTGCAAATACAAACCGTTCATAGAAAAAGGCGCCCGTCACTGTAGTGGACGATGATGAAACTGATAGTTCTAGTTTGGTTCTAGTTAGGGAATAATGTTTGATGGTCGATCATTTCCGGGGCCCGGTATCTTTACCGGCGTTTTAAATAATGGAACCAACGTCCATTCCTCTCAGAGTCAGATTGTCTCTCCACCGTGGTGTCCCTCCCTTCTATCACTGTTCCATGTTTTCCCGGAAAGTCGCCTGTAGATATATTTACTTCCCAGTTCTATGTATTTCTCAGTGTAGTACGGCGGGTCTAGCCGCTTACATAATGTATGTAACACCCTAATATAGACAACGACTGAGCGCACGTGACATGGTCTTTATTAGCCGAACAGCCAAAATTCTCATCTCTTCCTCAACGCACTCAGTCAAATTGCAGACCACGCTTTTCGTTCAACGGAATCACGGTGGTGTGTGCCAAAGTAGGGCGGAGAAAGACGTCTTTCGGCATGTCTCAGTGCCATTGCATCTCTGTCTCTTTTTCCAGGCGCAGATGCGGGCCGGTGGTCCCTACATCCTCGAGGGAGTTTCTTAACAGTAGATTGTCTTATCCCATTACTGCAATCAAGCCTCACTTCATCTTCAGTATGGTCTTGAGCCTATGTCAGATGATTCTGGGATCGCCTGGCGTCGCAATCTTCCATCATGACGCGCACAGAGAACTTGGTTGATCGCCATTGGCGGCCGAGTGTTTTAGTGTTGATATGGAAGTTTGTCCTCGACGTGCTCGAGTTCAATTCACAACTCGTTTCTGCTAAACTTAAAGCTGTATCAACGACCCAAAGAGTATTGGGCAGCAGTTGCAACCACGTAGCATACTAGAAACCATGTGGTTCCAACCATTTCCCACCATCTTGCTCGAGCTATTCCAAAGGGTTGATCTCGTTTCGCGTCCTGCGACCCATGAAGGGATCACTGGACACGCACTGCGGCTTTGGATGCATTTTTACGCGAGTGGGGTCGAACGAATGGCAGGCTTTGGCAGTCACAAGATTCTCTTTCGGATCTTGACGACCCGAGCGAATCAAGCGTTTTTCCGCAGGACGGTACACCATCTGTCGTGACTCAGACTCGTCAGACCTTCAGATCCCGTACATGCCATGGTACAGCTGAGATGATCCTGCCCACTTGGGTGTACGCCAAGTCAGCAGCGAAGATCCTTGAACTTTGTCGTCATAATGTCATGCTTGTCACCCCTATCTCCTTTACCTGCAACCTGACGTCACGTCTCTATCTGCAGACCTTATAACGTGTGGGATACTATCGAGGAAATATTCCGAACAGAATCCCAATCCCACCTTCTTCCACATCACAAAAATCGCTTAGTGAAACAGTGCTGCTCAATATGCCAGTGATCGACCATCGTGCAGGCGCAATGATGTCCAAGGTGGGCAACCCTCAGATCTACGAGGACCACGAACAGAGGTTCGCAATGCTGTCTGACCAACGAGGATGATGTCTCACGACTCACGAGACACACCTATAGGACATCAAAACAGACCGATCACAACCTGCCCCCTAAGAAGGTTCCTGATGAGCGATACATCGATATCGAGGAATTGTAAGGACGCCTTTGAATTCGAGAGTAATTCGCTTGATGTGAACGTGCAGCGCTTGACAGGGATGAACGGGGCATAGGAGAGATGATGGCTAAGGCACACGAGCTCGCCCGGGAGAGATCCATCAGTCCAGACCGTCCCGGTGCTGACCCGAAGATCAACCCTTTGGGACCTGCTATTTTTCACGGGAATGAACCGTCGTGGGGCGCTAAGGTAGATGCGGAGATCATGGCTGAAGAACGGGAAGAACTAAGGAGAAAGGGGAAGGCATGAGCTGTACATCACTCGGGCATTGGCGAGGTAAATTTACAAGATGAACACGGTACCAACATCCACACCAGAAACCTGCAGACAAAAGTACTTGCTAGGAACTTTCAAACATACTCTCAGCGTACAGTGTTAACTGCTTTGGCCAACATGTGTTGGAAGAATCAGTGTTTCGGGTTGCTTTGTATATATGCCGCTAAGTCATTTCATTGCTAACCAGCTTCACATCACCATCACACCTCTTCGTCTTCGTCTTCGTCCTCTCCCTCATTCTCTACCTGAGCTGCTTTGACCGACTTCTCCTTCCCTAACTCAGAAGTTCCAACTACATCCCGCCATGATGTCAATTCCTCTCCTAGCTTTTCGCGAGCAGCAGCGATTGATTGTCGTAATGCAGAGTAGTACTCTCTCGCATCGCTAGTGTTCTCGGAAGAAATAGCGATCGGAAAGGAGTGAGACACGGTTGAGGCGAGTGATTGTGGAGAACTACTTCCTTTCGGTGGGTATAGAGCATACGATGCTGTGAGTACTGGGTTCGTTGTCTGAGTGGTCATGGTGGTTCGGGAAAAAACCGACAATGGCTCGATTATTATCAATCTTATCTTATCTCGGATAGGCGGTGCTCTATCCAGCGAACTCCGACTGTGCCTCGAAGGCCTTGAGGACGGGACTGAGCTCGCTTCCTCATTGACCTTCATCTCTGCCTCTCACTGCTTCTGTCGCGATGGCGGTCCTTGTTCAATAATAACGCAAGCTCTCTGGCGTTCTGCTTGACGAGCTTGCGTTGATCTTTTAATCAACTTTTTTTTTCTTCACTCTTAGACGCCTAATTTTGCCGTGTTTTATCTCGGACTCTTCTACAGGAAAAATTTGCAGCTAACTGCACCATAGACTATAGATTTCAAACAAGCTTAGAAGTAAAGGATATCACTGGGCTAGAATATCATTTATCGACCACATTGTTTCGACAATACCCCAGCCGTACTTCGTCCATATCCCGCGCGACAAATGACACACCCTCTCTCACCCACCACTGTACTTCCGGCACTCGTTTCCCTCCAGTCTCACACTACGACTCATGTCAAGGAAGCCCTCCAAACGCTACAAAATGTTTATTTTCCACTAGACGCCGTGTCATCAGCGAGCGTCGTGCCTGTGCTCAAACAGAAGCTATCTGAAGCTGTACCAGTCACTCGACCAACACGCACAGCGCGTCTTGTCCACCATGATGGTGTTCCAGATTCGGGTTACGCATCTGCCGAAGAAGAGGAGGAAGACAATGAAATAGAATACGAACTTGAAGACAAGATAGACAAGGACAAAGATCTAGCAATAGACGATGGCGAGGCTTTGGATACATTACGCTCGGATGGACTAGAGAGAGGATATGCAATCAAGTGGCTAACGGGACTCATTAAGCGTGGTGATACCTGGGTTTGGGGGACAGGATATTTTGAGGAGGAAGAAGCGCGAACAGCGATCATCGAAGACGCGTCAAGGCTTCTCGCACGTTTCGCTGGCGATGACGAGCCCGAAGAAGCTCTCACAAGGACATTCGCATTCCCGTTCTCCACGCAATCCCGCCATGCAGACGCGTCCAAGCGCGTTGCAGTGCCGCCGATCACTGTCGTTCTAAACGACGCACCCGTCGATGGAACTGATCATACTGCGGTTGGACTACAGAGCTGGGGAAGCGCGATTGTGTTCGCTGAGCGGATGTGTGCTGATCCGGAGCGGTATCTAGGCACTGCAAACAAGTTGCGGGTTCTGGAGCTCGGTGCTGGGACTGGCCTCCTCAGCATCACAGCCTCGCAGATCTTCTCTCGGCTATCTGTCGAGTCTGACATCACAGCAACGGACTATCACCCCTCGGTTCTCGGGAACCTCGCGGAGAACATAGAAACAAACAACGTAAATGTCGCCGTCGAAGCGCTCGACTGGTGCACTCCACCCACAGTCGGAGAACCGTATGACGTTGTCCTCGCTGCCGATGTGATATACCATCCTGAGCACGCAACATGGATCAGGGGTTGTGTTGAGCGTACCCTAAAGAAGAGTGGGGTGTTTTGGTTGATTATTCCATTGAGGACGATTGGGAGACACGAAGGGTTGGGGGAGACTGTTGAGGGTGCGTTTCCAGGAGTGAAGGAGCTGGAGCTGGAAGGTAGGGGAGACTGTCTTGCGGTGGTGTATAGAGAGGAGGTGGAAAGACTGGATGGGGTGGGTCGTGCGGATGAGGGAGGATATCGGTTATTCGAGATTCGTTGGATGTAGATAGCACTAGCTAGATATACAACTGTTGATACCCCCGTTGACCTGGCACTGTAACGGTCGCTTTGAGATTCATCATTTGTGGGCTGCCGTGGTCGCCATAAGCCGAGGATGTGATCGGGCAACCTAGACGGGTGGATCATAGACCACTGACGAAGTCTGTTGTAGTAGGCGGACCAACAGAAATGAATTCGGGCACAGCACATCCTGTTGGCTGTAGATCTTCAACGGTGCTTGCAAGAGTCAGCAGGATTTGTTCCATACAGCTTGGTTTTTCATGGACGTTCGACCACATATTCTTTTCCGGAGGCTGCTACAGTGGTTTTGCCCTCACCAAACGAACATCCTCGGTTGTCGTTCGGTCTTTCCTCTCCATTCCAACGGTCTCCGCTGCCCAGGGATCACCACAGATGGCTGCCCAGATTTTCGGTTATATGTCCATGGCTACCAGTCTCGGAGCAGTGGCCACCGGACTGCTCCTCATGACCGCACAAAGTGCCAGGAGACTGCCGAGGATGCGGTACATGTCTGTAACAAGTACTTCATACGAAGAGGCTGATCGGGCTGCATTCTAGGCTGCATTCCTGATGAGGGCGGATTGCTGGATGTTTGGGATTCATATGGAAGAGATTGCCATCTTGTTCAGCGTGCCGTATGCTTATGTGGAGGTTCGCATCACCCTTTTATCTATTTGCGGACACACCCCCTGTACTAGCCTAGAACACAAATAGCGTGGCCTTGTTTGTCTGTTAGTACGTTGTCCCTGCATTCTTGTTTTCAGAGTTAAGTGGCGGGTCTGCCTGTGGGCGCTGTTGGTACCCTAGTGACGCTGTTCACGTTTTGGGTCGTAGCATACGCTCATCAAGATCGCATGACAAACCCAAGCACCCTAGGGCGCACCACCGCAAATCTGGATATTGGGAGGGGATGTAGTCCCTCCAACTGCATCATCATCGATGTGACCCACAGGCCTCGGTGCCAGGTATTTGCGGATGGAACATCTCTGCCAGGCTCCTTTCGTCATCTATAGCTATGCCCAAGATAGCTACGCCCTGGCGTGAGCCCAAGCACGCCAGGAGTTCAAACGCAGTTTAACATGAGTTCATACTGCTTTGTTAGTATCGTCCACTCCTCGAGAATGAACTTTCGGACAGATTGTTGCTTAGCTCGTACTCCTATTGTGTATTTCCTGCCATTGAGTGCCTACGCTCTCGGGCCAGTCTTGATAACGGTGCCAGTGGTGTAGTATGACCATCGGATAGCATTGAATCACACGGCGTCCCGTAGATATGAACGTTGCCTTCAGTCTCGCACCACAACACGTGGTCAAGAAAGGCCTCTGACGCCACGATATGTTTATTCCGTGCTCAGCAACCAGTAGGCCCAGTAGAGTGCAAAGAATCAGAGATGGACGTTCAAGCTGGATAGCCGGAAATGAATACAAGCACACGCATCCTTTAGGCGCGCAGGATCACTGCCCCATGTAGTATGTACATCCTGGGGGCGCTCTTCTTCCTTACAGCATTCAGCAGGATTGCTCCATCCAGCTTCATTCTTCATGGACGTTCGACTACATATTCTTTTCCGGAGGCTGCTACAGTGGTTATTTGCCCTCACCAAACGAACGTCCTCGGTTGTCGTTCGGTTGTGGTATGCTCTCAGGCTGCAAGCTTACTTACGACGCTGGCCATCTACCTCCAATTCCCAAAGGGCCAGAGTGCTTACCAACGACGCACAATCTCAAGTCATCAACCCCAGCACTTCTGCACTTTCACTCCTACCTCTGACTAACTTGGATGTTCAGGGAGCTGGCCGGCCGCAGTCACGCACTGGCAGTCCTGCTCAACACTCCGCCACCCAGAATGACTACAGTCTTCTTCAAGCCTCTCCGTCAGGGAACGCAGTTAGCAGAGGGATGCCCGCTGCAGACTCCGACAAAGGCGATGTTAAAGTGAAAACCATCTGTGTGGATGGAGTCGAGCGGTACAAACGGAACATTAGGCTGTGAGTCACTTATGAAGCAATCAAGGAGCTGGTTGCAAGGCTGACTGACTGATTCTGGGACATCCCATAGATCAACCAAGGGCAAGATTGAATCTATCCCAGCAAATACGACGACATTTGAAGAGTGATCACTTTTTCAATAACTCTACCCAATGTGTCTGATATTCACCTGAACATGATACAGAAACGTACCGGACCACCTAAGTGCGTCTGGTTGGACTCGTTTGGTTCACCCAGAGGGCGCGCTTTACTTTCAACACAAAGATGTGCGAGGTCCTTTGCTGCTATACTAAGGTCACGCTCACTCTGCACAGGGAATATATACCGACGCTGATATCCGTGACCCGGAAATGTTCGAGAAAATCAATTGTGCAATCAAGAGTATCAAGAATGCTGGCCCACCGATCCAAACAGGTTCCTGTGTTCATCTAGTGATTGAAGTTCTCCCCCCCAAGGATCAGCTGGATGAGACTCGCCGGGGTGGAGCGTCGCACAGGCACAGATCGACGATGTCGATAAATACCAAAGACGAGGACGACTCGGAGGCGAATGCGAAACACGCTTACGGATACTATTTTGTGAATCACGACAAGCGGTGCTTGCTCTGGCCAAAAGAGTTCAAGTATGTTTCAAAACTATTCTTCAACGTGAGGGGTGTCAAGAGCTGGGATCATGTTCGTAAGTAAAGCACGACGAGATGTTGTGCCTTATGGTGACACTGTAAAAGGACATGTGATGGAGATGCAGTATTGGTATGTTTTCAACCGTACCTGTGCGTTCATCTTCTGAACCAGAGCACTCGAGGATCACTGATATTCCTGCGCAGACGTACAGTCGGCTGCTTAACGATTTTGTATACTGCTTGCAACCAGGCACCATTGCGAACTGTTTCCTGACAGTCTTCGCATAGTACACGCTTCTGGAAAGAATTCTTGCGCACCACATTCCGCGCAGTCGCTCGTTGACGAACTGAAACAGTTAGTCATGCAGGCTTTGGGAGGCAAGTGACCGTCCTTACACTGCGTTTTCTGGTGCTGAGCTACGTCAGATTCCTTCACACCCGCAACGTCACTTAGCCCATTCGACAAAGAGGAACTTAGCAGAATACTCGATCTCTCGAGCCATATCCGAGGTGAGGACTACGTCCGTCCTTCATGTGGCTCTTACATACTAATACTCGTTGCATGCATAGAGAGCCTAGAAACAACCCCCGAGGTACCTCCGCATGCAAAGGCGTTAGTGGGTCAGTATCACTCTACCAATTGACATACGCTTATCTGATTCATCGCAGCCAGGATTTTGCGCACATTCGGTAGGAGAAAGCGTTCTTGCTCCAATGATGAACCTCACATCGCGGATGTCTTAGCACGTGCTAGGTCCTTCAACTTTCATGGTGAAGTGGGGGCCCGCCTCGATGCCGATCAGACAGTTTACAACATCATGGAACGCCGACATTCGATTCTCCATTACCTTATAACCTGGATTCTATTCCTTGCGCCAAACGTCCACATGAAGGCCCTGAAGACAATCTGGGTGGATCAGAATGTCAACTACGTGCCATGGAAACAGTTCCTGGAGAAGTTGAACAATGAGTGGCAGGAGTTGGTCTTATATGTCTGTTCCCCAACGTTAGCCGCAGTGACTGGCCGGCATGCTCACTCGCTTGACAGGCAACAGTCATCCTGAATGCCAACGTTGCCTTTCTTTCGATTCCAATGGTCAACGGCAGCGGCAACAACAGCCCACCACCGGAAACGTCTGCTGAGATTTGCAGCTATATATCCGTAGCTACTAGTCTCGGAGCGGTGGCTACAGGACTGCTCCTCATGCGCCAGAACCGCACAAAGCGCCGGGAGACTGCCGAGGATGCGGTATGTATGGTTTCTATCATGCACTTCATTCTAAGAGACTCAGTTTGCTGCATTCTAGGCTAATTTCATGATGAAGATGGATTGCTCGACGTTTGGAATGGAGACAATTGCTATCTTGTTCAGTCTGCCGTATGGGATGCTTATGTGGAGGTTCGTATCGTGCTTCGATCTGTTCGCGGACACACCCGTACTGACTGACCGAGAACACAAATAGTTTGTTATCGTTCGTCTGTGGTTTCTGTATCCTCATGTTCCAGGCAACAGACGTAACGACGCGTGTACTTGTGGGCTTCGTGGGGGTCCTAGTGACGATTTTCACTTGTTGGACCATATCATACGCTCACGGCGCAAATGAAGCTGGACAGTCCAGGTCGCATGACAAACCACACAAGCCCAAGCACTCTGGAAGGCACCACAGCCAACGACATTCGGGAAGCAATGGAGTCTCTCCAGCTGCACTGCTTGTACCTCAGCTCCAGGTACCTACGGGTGGAACATCTCCTAGTTCGTCTTCTATAGCCTAACCTCACACGCTGGGATTTGAGACACGGCTTGCCACCAGTTCATACTGCTTTAATGTTAGTTGGTATCGTCAGTGTCGTGCACTTGAATATGTTTGTTTGTACTGTTCGGACAAGTTGTAACTGAACTCATCTCGTTTCATTCGTCAATTGAAATCTTTATATACTCTCAGACTGGGCAGAACGTGGCGCCCTGTAGACACGCGCTGTAACTAGCATGACAAATCATCAACATTCCGTCCTGTATCCAGATCTTCCTCCATATTCATCTTCGTTGTTCAGCTCAACGAGCTCCCAAAAACGGACCTATCGTAGAAAAAGGCGCCCGTCATTGCAGCGGACGATAATGAAACTGACAGTACTCTTAGTTAGGGGATAATTTTTGACAGTTGATCGATCATCCTGGTCATTTCCAGGGCCCAGTATCTTTACTACTGGCGTTTTACATAAATAAAGAACCAAAGTCCAATCCTCTCAGATCGTCTCTCCCTTCTGTCGATGGTACAAGTTCCCGGAAAGTCGCCTATAGATACCAAATATTGCGTACCAGTTCCATATATTTCTCTGCGACTGGTGACCAGACCGTACTATGAGGCCAGCCGCCGTCGATAGATGAAGTAGGTCCCAGGCCAGGGACTGGGCGACCTGGATCATAGACCACTGGAAATGAATCAGGCACAGCCCAATGCCCATAGCCTGCTGTCACTGGCACGCTTAACATCCTGTAGGCTGTAGGTCTTCACCGTTCAACAGTCAGCAGGATTTTGTTTCATCCAGCTTGGTTCTCCATGGACGTTCGACCATATATTCTTTTCCGGAGGCTGCTACAGTTGTTATTTGCCCTCACCAAACGAACATGCTCGGTTATCGTTCGGTTGTGGTATGCTCTCAGGCTGCAAGCTTACTTACAACACCGGCCATCGACCTGCAACTCCCAAAGGCCCATTGTGCTTACCAACGACGCACAATCTCAGGTTATCAACCCCAGCAATTGTGCTCATCCTCTCCTACCTATTCATGCTTCGTCGTCGGATGTTTGGGGAGCTAGCCGCCCGCAGTCACGCACTGGCAGTTCTACTCAACACTCTGCCACCCAGAATGACGACAATCTTCTTCAAGTCCCTCCGTCGGGGAACGCAGCTAGCGGAGGGGCACCTGCTGTAGACTCCGACAAAGGCGATGTTAAGGTGAAAACCATCTGTGTGGATGGAGTCAAGCGGTACAAACGGAACATTAGGCTGTGAGTCACTTCAAGTTATGAAGCAATCAAGGAGCTGGTTGCAAGGCTGACTGACTGACTCTGGCACATCCTATAGACCACCCAAGGGCATGATTGGATCAATCCCAGCAAATACGACGACATTTGAAGAGTAATCACTTCTTCAAATAACTCTACCCAATGTGTCTGATATTCACCTGAACATGATACAGAAATGTACCGGACCATTTAAGTGCGTCTGGTTGGACTCGATTAGTTCACCCAGAGGGTGCGCTTTACTTTCAACACAAGGATGTGCGAGGTCCTTTTTTTTTTTTTTTTGCTGCTATCTAAGGTCACGCTCACTCTGTACAGGGAATATATACCGACGCTGATATCCGTGACCCGGAAATGTTCGACAAAATCAATCGTGCAATCAAGAGTATCAAGAATGCTGGTCCACCGATCCAAACAGGTTCCTGTGTTCATCTAGTGATTGAAGTTCTTCCCCCCAAGGATCAGCTTGGATGAGACTCGCCGGGGTGGAGCGTCGCACAAGCGCAGATCGACGACGTCGATAAGTACGAGGGACGAGGACGACTCGGAGGCGAATGCGAGACACGCTTACGGATACTAATTTGTGAATCACGACAAGCGGTGCTTACTCTGGCCAAAAGAGTTCAAAGATATTTCAACACTATTCTTCAACGTGAGGGGTGTCAAGAGCTGGGATCATGTTCGTAAGTAA
Source organism: Melanogaster broomeanus (assembly GCA_014904935.1). Taxonomy (NCBI): domain Eukaryota; kingdom Fungi; phylum Basidiomycota; class Agaricomycetes; order Boletales; family Melanogastraceae; genus Melanogaster; species Melanogaster broomeanus. Next base: position 135,505 of record MU123744.1, on the reverse strand, counting down.
AGCACTATGAGATGTTGCGCCTTATGGTGACACTGATAAAAGGACATGTGATGGAAATGCAGTATTGGTATGTTCTCAACCGTACCTGTGCGTCCATCTTTTGAACCAGAACACTCGAGGATCACTGATATTCCCGTGCAGTTGTACAGCCCTCTGCTTAACGATCTTATATACTACTTGCAACCAGGCAACATTGCGAACTCTTTCCTGACAGTCTTCGCATAGTACACCCTTCTGGAAAGAATTCTTGCTCACCACATTCCGCGCAGTCGCTCGTTGACGAACTGAAACAATTAGTCATGCAGGCTTTGGGAGGCAAGTGACCGTCCTTACACTGCGTTTTCTGGTGTTGAGCTACGTCAGATTCCTTCACACCCGCGACGTCACTTAGCCCATTCGACAAAGAGGAACTTAGCAAAATGCTCGATCTCTCGAGCCATATCCAAGGTGAGGGTTACATTCATCCTTCATGTGACTCTTACACATTAATACTCGTTACATGCATAGAGAGCCTCGAAACAATCCCCGAGGTACCTCCGCATGCAAAGGTGTTAGTGGGTCAGTATCAGTATCATTTTTCCAATTGACATACGCTTAGCTGATCCATCACAGCCAGGATTTTGCGCACATTCGGTAGGAGACAGCGTTCTTTCTTCAACGATGAACCTCACTCGCGGATGTCTTAGCGCGTGCTAGGTTCTTCAACTTTCATGGCGAAGTGGGGGCGCGCCTCGACGCCGATCAGACAGTTTACAACATCATGGAACGCCGACATTCGATTCTCCATCATCTTATATCCTGGATTCTATTCCTTGCGCCAAACGTTCACATGAAGACGCTGAAGACAATCTGGGTGGACCAGACTGTTAACTACGTGCCATGGAAACAGTTCCTGGAGAAGTTGAACAACGAGTGGCAGGAGTTGGTCTTATATGTCTGTGCCCCAACGTTAGCCGCAGTGACTGGCCGGCATGCTCACTCGTTTGACAGGCAACAGTCATCCTGAATGCCAACGTCGCCTTTCTTTCGATTCCAATGGTCAACGGCAGCAACGACACACCACCGGAAACGTCTGCTGAGATTTGCAGTTATATATCCGTGGCTACTAGTCTCGGAGCGGTGGCTACCGGACTGCTCCTCATGCGCCAGAACCGCACAAAGCGCCGGGAGACTGCCGAGGATGCGGTATGTATGGTTTCTATCATGCACTTCATTCTAAGAGACTCAGTTTGCTGCATTCTAGGCTACTTTCATGATGAAGATGGATTGCTCGATGTTTGGAATGGAGACAATTGCTATCTTGTTCAGTCTGCCGTATGGGATGCTTATGTGGAGGTTCATATCGTGCTTCGATCTGTTTGTGGACACACCTGTGCTGACCGAGAACACAAATAGTTTGTTATCGTTCGTCTGTGGTTTCTGTATCCTCATGTTCATGTCAACGAACGTGACGACACGTGTACTTGTGGGCTTCGTGGGGGTCCTAGTGATCATTTTCACTGGTTGGACCATATCATACGCTTACGGCGCAGATGAAGCATCGAGGTCGCATGACAAACCACACAAGCCCAAGCACTCTGGAACACACTGCAGCAACCGGCATTCGGTAAACAATGGAGTCTCTCCAACTGCCTCAGCTGTACTGCTTATACCTCAGCTCCAGGTACCTACGGGTGGAACGTCTCCTAGTTCGTCTTCTATGGCCTAACTTCACATGCCGAGATTTGAAACACGGTTTGTCACATGTTCATTGTACTGCTTTGATGTGATATCATCAGTGTCGTGCACTCGAATATGTTTTGTTTGTACTGTTTGGACAAGTTATAACTTACTGTAACTCATCTCGTTTCATTCGTCAATTGGAAGCTTTACATATTCTCAGACGAGGCAGAACGGAGACGTACCCTCCAGACACGAGCCGTCAGTCCCTAGTGTAGATCGTGCCTTGGAAGTGTCGACTGGGGACTGCTTCAATCACTGCCATCTCATCTTGCAGGTTGGTATAAGACATGCACAGGGTATCGTATTGACACGACAGGAGGGTAGGTATGTAAGATGTGCTATCAAGCTTTTGAATTCCGCCTAGATGCTACTTTTGATAGGCAGGATCCACAAGACACATTTTCAGGAAGCTCATCTGCTTCTCTGACCGAGTCCGCACAATGTAAGGGCAGCCCGCATCATATCATCATCCTCCGGCACATCTTTCACGATTTTACTCCCTACCGGAGCATCTAATTTCCATCTTTGCGGTGGAGTTGGCACACGTCTTTTCTCTTGCCACGCGACATCACCGGATCCAAGACTTCCATCAGGGGTCACAGCCTCCACGTCATCCTCCTCCGTCTCATCTCCTGCATCACCTTTAGCATCACCCCCGCGTGATCGTCCGGGAGCAGTGGGTCCCCGGCCGTCCTTCCCTGCTAGTCGCGCCGCTGCGCATGCCCACTCGAGAGTCCGGCTGCTGCCCATAAATTCGACTAAATCGCGGGATGGAGGGCTCGCGGGCGCAGCGAGTGGGGAGGAGGGCATGTTGTCCCAGAGTGAGGCTTGTGGATTGTGGGGTTTCGTGGGTGTGCGTGGGGGAGGGAGTCGGGATTCCGAACGCGCCGCGACGCGATCGAGGGATGGACGTGGGTGGGGAGGGGTCATCTTTCTGCGGGGCGTGTGAACGCTGGAGGTTGATAGCGTCCGCGCATGGGGCGGGCGAACGGAATGAGATGAGGTGGATGGAGGAGACAGGGATGAGGACGACGGGAACGAGGCCAGCCGTTGGCCCTCAGTGGACGGGTTTGTAGCATGGTGGAGGGCAACTTTGCGCTCTGTTTGGCGTTTATTTTGGAACCATATCGTGACGGATTTCATTTCCCTAAAGGCGAGAAATACATGCGTCAGTGCTATCCCGTGACCGAGAACGACAGTAGAAGTGAAATGCTGCTTCGGAGGGAAGATATTGACGTACATTCCGGCAGTTTGTGCGACGGCTTCACGTTCTTCACGCGTCGGGTGTGAGGTCTGATGGAAGAGCTGTTCGAGCATCATGAGCTGTACGCTCGTGAAGCGCTTGCGTGTTCGACGCGCTGCATCGTCTGAGGATATACTGGCAGCTGATGAAGTTCTCGACAGGGGGTTAGATTGCATGATAGTCGTGGTCGCCGTTGGCGATGATGCGGAGGGGTTTAAGAACGAGAGAGAGGTGTAGACTGAGCACTACAGTTTGGAGAGGAAGGGGACCATGTTAGCAGGACACGCGTATTTAACTTCGGGCAACACGCTGTCAGCATCAAACATTGACGCGTGGCGGAGATCCAATCCGCGTCTGTCACGTGATCGTGATTCTGTACATGATTTCAATTGATTTGGCCCAACTTAGGTCAGTCAGGCCATGCGACGGCTCATGTACATAATGACCGTGAGGAAGTCAGAGGGACTATGTAAAGAGCATCACAGATCAGAAAATAGAACGTAGGTGTATAGGGACCTCTATATAGGACAGGGACGGTCATTGGACAGTAGCACCCTCTCCTCTCCTCTCCTTGCCTCGTGGTCGCTCCTTGACAACCATCTTATTACTCCCCTTGGGTCCTTTGGGGCCTGGTTTGCGTGTACGAGTACCCTTGGTTCCCCAGCCCCATATCGATACAGGATGCTTGTCGGACTTGGATTTACCACGTCCACCTCCATGAGGATGGTCGCAACTGTACTCCCCAGAGAATTGAGTCCGCGGCCCTAGAAAAGTGACAAATAACATACGCGTTCATGGCAACACCTCGGACATGGGGTCTCTTCCCTAACCAGCGACTCCGTCCCGCCTTACCGAGCTGGCGCTCATTCCACAAGGGGTTGCTAACTTTCCCAATACTTGCGACGCAATTTGACAGCACTTTGCGTAATTCACCGCTTTGTAGTCGGACGTGGCTGTACCGACCGTTTGACTCGTGATGCATCACTTGAGCGAAAGTTCCTGCAGAGCGCACGAGAATGGCTTTTCCTAGAGGATTCAGGGCAACGTTGTGCACGACTGTCCCGGTTGGAATGAGTTTGAGAGGGACGCAATTCCCTAACCTGATGATCGTTCCACGAAGAATACCGATGGCCAGCGATTCCGAAGTCGACTTGTCTCTTTCAAGCTGAGCAATTTCCTCAGCAGTCAACTCCTCTCCCATGACCTGCTCTAGTTCGTCGGAGGTGTCGCCTCCCTTCAGCATCTCATCGGGAACCCCAGCCCTGTAACTCTCCACGACATCCCCGGGTCTAAGCCCTTCAGGTGCCAAAATGTACTTCCACTTGGCCTTGCCCTCCACCTTCGGATCCCGCGCTTTAATGAGCGCAATATGTCCCGACCGACCTGGGTCGTACTCGAGACGCACGACGTCGTACGGTCCAGGCTCCGCCCGTGTAAAGTCAACGAGGCGTATACGTCGTCTGTGTCCTCCACCACGGGAGCGCACGGTGATACGACCAGTTGAGTTACGACCGCCTTTTTTGCGTAGGGCGGCCGTGAGGAGCCGGACAGGCTTGCCTTTGTAGAGGTGGTTGTTGACGGGGCGTTTGAGATGGCGGATACCGGGTGTGATGGGTTTATAAGTTTTGAACTGGGAAATTACGGTGTCATATGAATCAATGGTCCGCTTGGTAGACCGGGCGGCGTAGCCTCGGGAAGGTATGATGGTGCGCAAAGTATTGCAGGTCGTCCGTGAAGTAGACTGGGCTGCGACAGAGGAAACGTTACGCAGCAAACTGCTGCCAGCCCGTAGACTGAACATTTAGTTCAGTAAATTACTGTAAAAGAATGGACCTTAGCAAACCGTAGGGTGGAACTTTTTACTCGCTCACCTGAACCGTTGTGCGTGAAATCAGGAGCACTGAATTTTGAGCTAAAGCGGAAATTATTTTGGAGCTAGAGGCCTTTGTTTGCTCCGAACAAACAGACGCGTTCTACTCCTTCACAAAACCATGGTACAGTAAAACAAATAATTATCCATCGTCGGTGGACTAACAGGCATGAGGAAATATAGGCTACCCAGATTACAGCCGGAACGTCCGAGTTGCGAGACATCACTAAAATGGAGCGGATAGGTGAAGCCGGATGACCATTCCATCGCATGTACTGTTCACTTACATTTGTCCAGGCGCGCACTCGCATATCCGTGGTCTGGGTCTTGATAACAGACTAGAACCGAGAGGAAACTCTCAGGGAATGGTCGGTCAGGCGAAGGCACGAAAGGCGGCTGGCATGGTTCTGAAGATGGTTCAGGAGGGACGGATAGCTGGACGGGCCATTCTGTTCGCTGGACCTCCTTCAACTGGGAAGACCGCCATAGCACTAGGTGCGTAGGTTTGGAATAGACGACATACCTCATTTCCGATACTGTGCTCGTAGGCATGGCGCAGACCCTGGGTTCCGACGTGCCATTTACAATGATCGCCGCCAGCGAAGTCTTCTCACTTTCGATGTCCAAAACCGAGGCCCTCACTCAAGCAATCCGACGAAGCATTGGTGTGCGAATCAAAGAAGAATCCGAAATCATCGAGGGCGAGGTTGTCGAGATCCAGATTGACCGTAGTCTGACAGGGGTGGGTATTCGCTCAGAGCGTGTGCTTTTGACCCCCCTAATTGTTTCTGCACACTAGGCAACGAAGACAGGAAAACTTACCATCAAAACTACTGACATGGAGACGATATACGATCTTGGTACGAAGATGATTGATGCGCTATCAAAAGAAAAGGTCCTTGCCGGTGACGTCGTTGTGATCGACAAGACCTCAGGCAAGGTGTCAAAGCTCGGTCGCTCCTTTGCACGTTCAAGAGACTACGACGCTATGGGCGCAGATGTGGGTCCCTGTTTAAACTGATGCGCTCCTGTCTAACGAGACGTTAATTCCCGCAGACCAAATTTGTGCAATGTCCAGAGGGCGAAATACAAAAGCGCAAAGAAGTCGTACACACAGTTTCGCTGCACGAAATTGATGTCATAAACAGCAGAACCCAAGGTTTCCTTGCACTCTTTGCTGGTGACACTGGTGAAATCAAGCCCGAGCTACGAGACCAAATAAACACCAAGGTCGCTGAATGGCGAGAAGAAGGCAAGGCTGAAATTATTCCTGGCGTAGGTATCCCTGCCGATTCGTGACACGCTTATTCAACCGTGATCTATTACAGGTGCTGTTCATCGATGAGGTCCACATGTTGGATATCGAATGCTTCTCATTCCTCAATCGGGCATTGGAGAACGAACTCTCACCATTGGTCATCATGGCATCAAACAGAGGCATGTCAAGGATACGAGGAACTAACGTGCGAAGTCCCCACGGTCTACCCGTGGATCTTCTCGACCGGGTCCTGATCGTTAGCACAAAACCATACACGGAAGAAGACATCCAACAGATCATCCAAATCCGGTAACGAATTTCCGTCTCGAAACGTAGTGAGCTGGCAAAAACTCACATGCTTTTAGTTGTGAAGAAGAGGATGTCACTCTGACACCTGACGCGTTGAACGTTCTGACTTCGATGGCGGTCTCTACGACGCTGCGATATGCTCTGAACTTGATATCCTGTGCACAGGTGATTGCGCGGAAACGTAAAGCAGAGAGTGTGGACGTTGAGGACCTCCGACGGGCTTACACGTACTTCATGGACGAAAAACGGAGCGTACAGTGGTTAAAAGAGCAACAAGGCTCCCTCGTATTCGAAGAGATAACAGCACCGAATGCCAGCTCAAGCGGTGATATACCCATGGGAGATCCGATGGATGCATAGACGACGGGGTTTCTGTGTCGTATATACATAAACACTAAGTGACAGCCTGTGCGTCTGACGACCATATGGAGGTCTCTGTGGAGTATTGCCGTATAATGTATCCAATGTTCAGGGAGGTCACTTCCTGACGGGTCCCGATACTTGCTGTAATGTTACAAAGAAGGACTGGCTAGGTCTTCTCCACACCCGGTTACCACCGGAGTCCAGACTCACCTTTTCACACTTAAGCTTCAGGGTTGTATCGTCGGGTGGTCTAACGCGATTGACACTATGGTGCAACCTGAATATTACTGTAAATGCTCGGAGCTTGACTTATGTGCTGGCAACCATATCATGACGCACGTCTACGTATTGTTATTGTTTTGATCGTTCTTAGATTTGGATGTTGGAAGGCTCTGACCGACATATTCGGGCATGATAACTGCTTTGAGCAGGATACTATTTCATCATATAATGAAGGGGAACTTGGAACTTTTGCTCATTCTGTCCTTGATCGTTTATTGGCAATATCAAGGTGAGTCTTGGTTGCCTTTCCGTTTCTGATTGCTCACCATGTCAAAGATGTTCAAGAGCGATAGGAGAGTCAGGGGTACGGGGTGGATGGGATCGGTGACGGTGGGCAACAGCGAGATTGAACGAGGCCAGAACTTCAGGGTCAGTATGAGTGTTCATGATGCTGGGAGTCTGGGACAGTCTGCTGAACTGCTCGGCAGACCGACGCGTACATCGAGCCCGAATGCTTATCCGAGACGAGCACTTTGGTTCGTCTGTGTTATACTGGTCGCCCACGGTGAACTAAGATGACTCCAGGTTGATTTCAGTTGCGAGACAAATGACCGCCGTGAAACACGCGTATGCTCCTCCCAATGCTTCTCGGGAAAGTGATGATTCTCAACAGTCGTTAGATAACGACGCTATTCCAAGATCCCAATCCCGAGAATCGAGAGGGGATTTACCGAGATTACCTGGAGGTGACAACGCGACCGCCGCCAGAGAACCCGACAGATGTAAGCCATAGAACCACTCGATTACTCCAAGGAGGTTGATGTTCGTTCCTCTCAGGACCAAATGCTCGACCCTGATGATAGGGCATGGGAATATCTTCCTCCACGGCAACACTTCCAGCAGGCGAAAGGAGCGATGCTGTCAATGATATCTCGTGTCAAAGGCCTGAAGAAGTCTTCTTGAGTGCACCCTCCGACCCCCCTGATTCAGTGCCATGCAGCCCAACAACCCTGTCGGGAACATCATATGGAGAGAGTCCTGGTGACATTAGTGTAGATGTATGCTCATAATAATATGTACAATGGAACTACCCGAACCTCTGTTTGGCAAGTTGTTGGAACATGTCCATCGTCGCTTTGTCCTTCTCTCGCATAGCAGTCGTACGCTCACGGGCAGTCGCTACTCTGTCTTCTCGTGTCGCACCGCGTTTTTCTTCAAAACGTTTCCGCGCAGCATCTCGTCGTGCAATGCTGTTGTAGACGTTAGTAAGGGGCTTAGTTGATGGATGTCATACGTACTGGTCTCTGAAACTATCGCCACCACCAAGCAAGGTTGATTCGTCCGCTTCAAAGCCATCGTCTCCTTTTTCTCTAAATGCTCTATCGTTCTCTCTACGTGCTCTCTTCTTCTCCAGCATGCCCTCTCGTCCAACGTCTTTTGGTCCGACCATATCCTCGATACGCTCTTTTCCCTCTGCACGATCCCGCTTCCGCTTAAGATCGCGCTCAGCTGCTTGGTGCTCAGAGGTGACCTCCCTAGCAAGAACAAGGTCGGAAGCTGATGGCAGGGCTGGTCCGACTACACGCCCGCCTCCGCTACCACTTCCGCTCCCGCCACCGTTCGACCCCCCATGAGATCGGTGATAGGTGGCGGAGCCGACTTCTTCTCGAGCAGCTTGCAGAGCTTTTGCATCTGCACTTGAACTTTTGGAAGCAAAGGACCATTTGTAGGCGGTTTGTTTCGCTGCGGGGCCAGCTACGGCATCCAGACCTTTGTATAGTGAATCTGAAACATCGTTAGATCTTCGATACGCAATATTAGGTGTTTAACTCACCGGACAGTTTCCCCGTGTTCCACGCCTTGATAAACTTGCGGAAATAACTGCCCTCATTACTCACAAAACCATGCGGACAGATAAAAGATCCTCACCTCCTGGCTCTCTCTCCAGAGAGTTCATTAAAGTACTGCAATTTGAAATGCTCAACGTTCCTGCCAGGATACGTGACACATTGCACGACAGACCTTTCCCTTCTCGTCCTTTAGCCATGCACTGAACTCGGTGTTCTTTAGGAAATAGTCAGACTCGGAGATCTGGGAGACGCCGTGCGGTAGTTCGTAGTCCCCTTCTGGAGATCTTGAGCGTGCCCGGTCGCGAGTCGATGGCATGGGATTCCTGAAGTTGTGGCTGTATAGTATACTGTCTCAAACAGTAACTGCTGACGTTATTTGGCAATGTTAGTTTCCAAAGCCCTTCCTGAAATGAACGTAATTGCCCCTATGTTGGATGCTCAGCACTCAACGTTCAACTTGGGATGTTTGTGTAGTCAACGAGCAAGAAAGCTGGCAACCTGGTCAATTGGACTCCATATGGAGCTAACTTAGAAGGGGGGATATTATTCTGGCGATCTGCAAATTAAACAGCAACGGCACCGGGTGTCGACCGCGCAGTAAAAACGTTGGTGCAACTGCGACCCGAAAATCAGCCCCACATACTTCTGCGCAACCGTGGTTAGGATGATGGTATCAGGGTATGACACTCTTCATCATGGCAACACCGAGCTCTCAGTCACGGTCACTGATTGATCAAGGGGATACCTCGCATATGCACATGTTTGTCTTTCAGAGTGGCTAAAGTTCGCGCAACGAGTTTGATACATACTAGTACAGCGACCTGTGGACGATTTGATTTGCTCCTTATGAATCACCAGCATAACAGATCTCACCAACTTGCAGGCGGCAGCGCTGTCACACACCCGATATTATCACCTTGCGTCAGAGTAGGGAAGTGTACACCTCCATACACTTTCACACTCAGAAACACAGAACCGTTGGGTTTAAATCCAATGCGTGACGGAAGAACCATTTGCTCGTCATAATGACATTCATGCGACGATGTTTGTCATGGGAAGTCATGCATCATGATTCATAGTTGATGATAGCATGGAAATACTAGCATAGAGAAAGACTGATAACGGCGAATACACAGCACTCCATTTAAATCGTAGTCTCGTATGGTACAGGCACCATTGTTTGGGGTGCGTTTTGGGCGACCGAAACGGTGTGGGCTTCCCGAGGAAGGGCGTGGACGCGCTTCAATGAGACACGTTCTGCGAATTGCATTACATTAAGATGAGAGCAGCCAGTCCACGAAAAACGTTGTACATACCACCTGTCTGCTTGGCAACGACATGTGCCTCATGGTTCCGCTTCACTCTGTCCAAGAACTCCTGTCGGCACTTGGAGTGCTTGATGTGCTCAACACGGAGGTTGACACGCTTCTCGATGTACCGGTTGCCAACAACCTTGTAGACGATGACACCGACGGCGTGTGGTGTCACGTTGTAGACGATGCCAGTTCGCCTGTACAATTCACCCTTCAGATCAAAAGCCAAAAGATGCTAGAGTTGCGAAGGGACAGACCCGTGGTAGTATTTGTGGGGCATACCCTTTTGCTGAGCGGCATTGGCCTTGATATCGACGATGTCACCAACGCAGTAGTTGATGAGGTATGTCGACAATTTGACAGGGCCATGGTCTGATTACGGTGTAAGGATTCATCATTATGAAGACGCTAGCCCATTATTTACCCTTGAAGCCCCGTTTGAACATGTGGCGCGTACGCGCACGGTAACCGAATGAGTGAGGCATCTTGAGGACTGGTTCGTCGTGATAAACAACGACGATAGAAGACGAAACTTGACTGAACTTACAGTTTCAGCGTCGTTGATGTCGGTCTTGAGGCTAACAGAAAGTGTTAGGTCGGGTATCTCCGAGTGGCTTCAGTTGGTGCTATACAGTTGTGGCGCAAACGCAACTCACGTCCCCAAGCGGTGTCTAGAGTGCACTGAACCCTGTCAAGACGTCCTAATCCTCAAGAAAAATGCCTAGGTAGATTCCTTGTCGAGCTCAACAACCCCGACGCTGATCCATCTGTTGTAGGGCACCGCGGAACCATAGCAAGACGTGAGCATATTTATCTTCAAGATCCACTTTGATGTGGAGGGAATCTGGTGCTGATTACAGCCTTGTCCCATCCTTAATAACTTCACAGTTATAAGGTCCCTCGTCGTGCATTCGGTTCTGCTCGTCTCGATGCCGAGTTGAAGGTACGGGAATGTTGCATGTTGAGCGTGCAAAAACTTACATTCTTACGGATTTAGCTTGCTGGCGAGTATGGCCTCCGTAACAAGCGCGAAATCTGGCGCATTGGTCTCATCCTTTCAAAAATCCGTCGTGCTGCCCGTGAACTTCTCAAGCTCGATGACAAAGACCCCAAACGACTCTTTGAGGGTAACGCCCTTATCCGTCGTCTCGTCCGCATTGGTGTGCTCGACGAGACCCGCATGCGTCTCGATTACGTGTTGGCTCTGAAGGTTGAAGATTTCTTGGAGCGCCGGTTGCAGACCCAAGTGTTCAAGACCAACCTCGCCAAGAGCATTCACCACGCTCGTACCCTCATCAGACAACGCCACATTCGGTAAGCTAAGTGACGTTAAGACCACTTTGGGAATTGCTCAACCAGCTTTTGCAGCGTTGGCAAGCAAGTTGTCAACGTCCCATCATTTGTTGTTCGTCTAGACTCGCAGAAGCACATCGACTTTGCTCTCACCTCGCCATACGGAGGTGGACGCCCTGGTCGCGTCAAGCGCAAGCGCGCTGCTGCTGCTGCTAAGAAGGAAGAGGGTGGCGACGAAGAGGAGGAAGAGTAAACTTTTCATCTACTTATCTCAGGCTTTATGTCATTCCACACTACGATGTCCCTCCACGCTATGGACATATGCCAAAAACACTCCATGACTATACCGGTCTGACTTCGGGTTCGAGAATGTGCACTACTGTTATTCACTCCACTCTGACTGTGACCGTACACTATAACTATTGATTGCACACCGATATTGTGCCAAAGGTACACCAGATCAAACGCGTGCTGACGCTGACTAAGATATCTTTGTTGCTCAGCAGGAGACTAAGCACCCCTATGTGCCTAGTCTTAGTCTGGTGACCTTGCTATGACGATACCCCGTCGGTCTTACTCCGACCGTACACAAATACAACCAGAACTACTTGCACCGCAGTACATCTTCCTGAATCCCAAGGGCCTGATATCTCATCCCGCGGCCATGTCCGACGCCTTGTCAAGTCAGCACCCCCCGGCTAGTGAGTTTGCTGATGAAATTGCAAGATTGTCACGGCTGACGCTTGTCAATTTGCGCAGTGAAAGTCGCTGGTCGTCGCCTTTCTATCCATTCACGTCCCAGGCATCATGCTGCATCGTACGTTCGTCGAATATCGAGGTAAATGCACGCTGAGATTGCACAACAGGCCTCCTGTGAACGCTACCAATGAAGCAGAGGAGACTGATTACCCACGCCCAACCGCTCATGAGGAGGGTGAAGAACAGGCGCACGTCCTGCATCATAATGAAGAAGAAGTTCCCAAGAAGGAGAAAAAGCATGGACATGGAAGTCATGACCAGGACAGACTCAAAGAGAGTGTACATCGCAAAGTCGAGGCTACTATGCCCACCAAAGACAATCCAACTTCGCACCACTCTTTCGGAGCGGCGGGCAGAATTGGTCAGCCCATGGGCAAGGCGTTAGCTGTTTAAAGCAGCTTGTGAGATGACGAATGCAGGGCATTGTGTGACACGATGTCTTGGTCCACGTCTTGTGTAGCTAGTTGACCTGTATCTGTATTTGTACTGGTAATTCGGAAATGCTCAAGAATTGTGATGGGTGATAAGTTGACAAGTTACAACACCGATTGTTGATAAGCATGAGCCTAGCTGGGCATAAATGTGCTTATATTGTGATGGACGATATAGCGAACAGTAGAGATACACGCGAGAATGATCATGCGGCAGCCTTCTTCCCCCGAGCCTTCTTCGGTGGTAGAGGCTTCTTCTCCTTTTGTGCAGCAATGAGAGCAGTTGTGCGTCCGAAGAGCAGCCTATTCCGCAAAGTAAGTCAGTACATGTTAATAGGAAATGGTGGTTTGAGTGAAGATGTAGTCGCCAATCGCGCCTCCCCGAGAGGATGATAGACGAAGAAGTAAAATGCCTAATGGCGATTGTCCAAAAGGACCACATTGATATTGCAAACATGTCCACGCCCAACTTTCATACACCACGTAGGTGATTTCCAGCGGGTTCTAACGAGAGTGCGTTTCTATTGATAACCAAAAATGACGTTGGGGAGATACGCAGGGGCAACGCATTTTTCAAACGATTAGTTGTAACGAGGACTTACCGCGCGGAGGTCAGGGCGGTAGCCCCTTTTTGCAAGACCAGCAACGACGCCCAATGCACGACGACCACCCGACCGGTTGCGGATGGTGAGAGTTGTTCGAGCAGTGCGGACTTGTCGTGGTGAAGCCTTGGACTTAATTGTGGTGACCTGGATGCCTGAGGGAGAGTCCTTGATGTCGATGGTCTGGACAAATCACAATCGTTCAATACTTTACACCTCACAGGAGGTAGTTATTCTTGCCTTGGTGTTGGCAAGACCAGAGTATTTGTGTGAGTGAAGGTTTCGGAGGTTACCCTGTTGGGATTATAAGCATAGTGAATGGCGAGCCAACATGAAACGGCTGCATACGGGCTCAGTGGAGAAGATAGGGCCCTCAGGGACCTTCTTCACGACGAAGGAGTTGTGTTTCTGTTAAGTTAAAAAACGACCGTCAATATCTCGTGCACTATGATTCCGTGGGCATATTCGCCACTGACGCGGAGAAGGAGCCACTGGAGATCGGTCGACATCTTGCGGACGTTTGCTGAGCCTTCGTGCTGGTTGCGCTAGACAGTGAGCAAATGTGGCTGAATGTACTGTACAGTCCATGCAAATACATGCAAATACATGCCTAATAAGGTTGTAACTACTAATCGGGATTTCGCGCCCCTGTCCCAACGTAAAAAATAGTCTCAATTTCTAGTACCAAAGTAACTGTTGAATACGCCAGTGGATAAGCGACCATGCCGTGTCGGTGTTTCATAATATGATGTCAATGTGGCTGCATAGTACTTAAGCCGTATGTCTGAGTTCGAATATAAGGATTTTTCCTGCCGTGAATCATCACTATCTAAGCGCTCGCCAATCGGTCCTCGCGTTATATAATCGTATCACATAACCTTCGTCACATCTACTCTAAGAGTAACAGTGAGCTACTCAGGCTGTTCCAGACTTCCAGCAGAGAAGAGGACCAACAGACAGGTTTATGGGCCCACGCGTTCCCGTACTCGTTGAGGCAGGAATGGTACAAAATTACTATTTAACGTCTCTGTTTAACTCTCAACTACGCACGGCAGGCATTCGGACTCGGTGCATCAATGATCATTTATGTATTGGAATTACAGTATGAGTGAAGGAGAACAGGGTATAACAATCGCGACGTCCCGCATGTAATGTCTTACATACACTCAACCCCAGGCCCACCACCACTGGCCATGGACTCCTCTCAGGCACGCTCCAAGTGAATAACTTGTTTGGACGGTATTGGACCCCAGTAGTATCTGTCGTGTACCTCGCAATCTTACTTCTCGGTGGCAGTACGACGATCAGAATCAGACGAACTGCCAGTCATGATCAACTGCCAGTGGTACATTCCCTGGGGGCACCGGATTGGGACTCTTGGATTGGATTCCAACGGATGTCGCCGCAGCCCCATGACATTCGTTCCAAATGGCAATTGGTTGTTGGTCCAGCCGTTCCCACATTACATCTATCCGTCTTGATCAATATCAGCCAGGTTCAATTCGGCCTGACATCCTCAAATGCTGTTCCAATTACCCGACAGGACCACCTACTACAGCCTTGTAGGCATTGTCGCTGCCAGTTTGGTTATCGCGAAGCTCTCCAAGCGCACCAGGGTAAGTGCGGAGCACTGTCTTTTTCACCCAAAGATTACATTCATTGACCAGCTGGATGCAATTCCGACTGTTGGGTCCAATACTTGGCTGGCTGGTATTACGTTTGCAACCAGTGCAGCGGACCTTGTCCGAGAGGGGTACGAGAAAGTGTGTTTACTGCCAGTGCCTAACGCCTGTGCGAGATATGAATTCACGACATTCGCAGCACAAGCCCGGGTTATTCAAGGTTGCACATCCGTACCGTTGGATTGTTATTGTGACTGGTCAGCAGCACATACAGGAAATGCGCAACTGTTTCGACGACGAGCTATCTTTTGAAGTGGAGGCGAACGACGTGAGTAACCAGCCTGTTATTACAAATATCGCTTCCTACCGAAAGATATATATCGACAGAGGGTCAAGACTGAGTATACGCTGGGATACGAGGTCTATCATAACCCCTACACTCTTCCAATCATTCGCACGCAACTGACCCGGAATATCGGGGTTTTATACCCTGACCTTAGAGATGAGGTGGTTACGGCGTTCGAAGAGATTTTGGATCTCAAAGACAATGGTGAGCTGGAGTTTATCGTCATCGATCGATGTTAGGCATCCACTGATGAGTCAGAGGCACACAGAGTGGAAGAACATGCCGGCACTCGACACTTTCCGGAAGGTCATCTGCAGGACAGCCAACAGAGGATTTGTTGGTCTCCCTTTGTGTATGTAACCTGCCTTCATCCGTGCATTTTCACCTTCTTAGCTCTTTCGACGCAGGCCGTAACCCGGATTGGATAAATCTTAACATACATTTTACCATGGACGTCATCAAAGCAGGCGTTATCATTGGGCTCTTCCCCCACTTTTTTGCGCCGTAAGTCATAGACGTGTATTCTGAAACCACCCCTGAATGCTCGACAGCCTTGTTGCACGATTCCTGAGGAAAGTTCCTGCAAGCGTCAGGCGCGCTATGGAGCTCCTTCGTCCGATCATCGAGGAACGACAGAAGGACCTTGACGAGCACTCCACCGCGTGGGCCGATAAACCTGTCTGTTGGTCTCGTTTGCTACAGGGAAGGTAGCTCACTGTTATTTGGTAGAACGACTACCTATCGTTGCTGATGGACGTAGCCGAGGGTTCGGAACGTACCGTAAAGGATTTGACGCTGCGTATTTTGGCCGTCAACTTCAGTGCCATCCACGTTGGTGCCTAATTGCTGTCATACTAACATCTGATGTTTACCTGGTCGATCTGTGTCATAGACATCTTCGACCGTAAGGCTAGCATGGTCGTCCCGAGACAGGGTCTAATAACACCTTGCATTCCAGATTTTCACTCAAGCACTCTGTAATTTGGCAGCGAACCCGCAATACATCCAGCCACTCCGTGAAGAGGTAGAATCAATCATTGCAACCGAGGGCTGGTCGAAGGCCGCATTGAACAACATGCGCAAAATTGACAGCTTCCTGAAAGAGACCCAACGTATGGAGGGTATCGGCTCCTGTACGTTTCACTTACTATTCGTGGCGACAAGCGAAACTCATTGCTTGCATCCATGTTAGTGAGCATGTCGCGAAGAGTCATGAAAGACTTCACATTTTCAGATGGGACAGTGATACCGAAGAGGAACATCTATTTCAGTGGCTGCCCGATGTAGGCACCTCGACAACGAGCTGTACGAGACGCGGACGTGTTTGATCCTTTTCGATTTTCCAACATTCGTGAGGAGGATGCGGAGGCTCTCAAGCATCAACTTGTCTGGACTAAACCTGACTACTTGACGTTCGGACATGGCAGACATGCATGGTATGGGCTTTCACCCTCTGTCTACCGTTCATGAAACCATGTCCCATGTCTCTATAGCCCCGGTCGGTTCTTTGCCGTGGCCGAGCTCAAAACCATGCTGGCCCATATCGTCGTGTCGTACGACATCAAATTGGAGGAGAATGCTATTCGCCCGCAGAATTTGCGGACTGGCGTTACGATGAGGGCCAACCCTAATGGGAAGATCATGTTTAGGAGGAGAGCTCTTTGACCTATTTTGTATCACCATGCCATATTTTGTATGTTCTGATCTATATATATATATACCCCAAGACTCGGATCAACTTGAAAGATGAGATTGTGGCGGCATTTGAGGATATCTTGGTTCTATCGCCTCCAGAGATATGTATACACCTGCACAATGAGTTTTACGAGAACGCGACCATGTTTGACCCCTTCCGATTTTCGGACAGGTGCGGCGAGGACGAAGAGGATGGATATCAAGTATCAGTTGGCGTCACCTAACCCCGAGTATGACGTTGGACATAGCAGACACGCATGGTCTGAACTCCGAGTCTCCACGCTCTACCATTGACAATCTCAGGCGTACGATATCAATTTGGAGGGGAAGTGCTACTCGCCAGCAGAGTTTACTAAGGTGCAGTTCGGACAGTGAAAACAGTTTCCAACTTCAGGTACAACAGCACATGTGACACGGATTACCAGGCAGAACTGACGAAGTGGGATTTTGTAAACAAGGTACCACGTGGATACATTGCGCTACAGTAGATACAATGCTGAGTGTTATCATGGCAGTGCACGACGCCGAAACTCATCCAACCTATGTTGCAACCAGACCTTTCTCATCTCGGGTTGCAACTTGCAGAAGATAGTCGCATGGCTGCAGCTCTCGGGTAGGGCAAAAAATTCAGCAATATCGATGACCTGTTCAGTAGTGAGCTCAGTGTGGCTAGTGAGGAGCCTAATAGCATCAGAGAGGTTGGTATCCTCTGGAACAGTAACTTGAACAAGTGCCACAAGATTGCGCAATAGATCCATAATGGCAATGGCCACTTCAGTCATTGCGGTATCACCCGCCTGCTGAGCCTGTACTGATGCAGACACAGGTCGTGCACGCTTGCGTGATCCGCCGTGACTACCAGACTGCGTCTCGCCTACAGATTCAGCATCCCCACTCGCTGCCTTGCGTTTTGAGCGGCTGATACTCGTGATCGCTGAGCTGGATGCAGTGGATGGAGATGATGCGATACCAGACATAGGTGACAAAAAGGTGGAGGGGGTAGAAGGGGCCATGGAATTGGGACCAGTAGACGATGCTGGCATTATGGCAGGGCGAGTTGAATTCTGATCTGCAATTGGCTTTGCGACAGTGAATAACTCCTGCAGGCTGGGCGGGGATGGAATGTTGGAAATATTGTTGGGAAAAGCGGGGGTGTCAGCACGCGAGGACCCAGCGCTGGTCATCTCAGTGGTTGATGTTTGAGGAAGGACGGTATGTGGGCGGGAAACGTATTTGTTTCTCTTGCCTGTCGGGATCAATTTTTCGACATCATCAAAGTGGGGGAACCCCTTGTTCCTGAATGGCTTTGCAGTTGGGTGAGACTGCGAGATGGTCAGATATGGAATTAATGGCAAGTAAAATGTACTTAACTTGACATATCGCGCCCATATCTCTTGTGTATCGGTTGTGATCCCAGCACCCAATGTATCACTGTACATGAAGCCTGACGCGTTCTTGAGATCAACCACGGCATGATACGACTGCTTGAGCTATTGGATCGTTAGTAGATAATTATGTTGTACAGTGGATTGACTCACTGATTTGAATTTACGGTCACAAGTCTCCCAGGTTTTTGCCCCAGGCATTTCTCCCTTGATCAGATGGAGTGGAAAGTTCGTCATCAGCGAAGTTGCAGCAGCAGTGAATGTTGGCTTTCTGAAGTTCCCGTCACTGAATCTTGACAGCTCGCCTTGCAGAAACCCGAGGAAAGCCCTTTCCTCGTCAATCGTCCAAGGAGCTGCTTTCTTTCGATTTGTTGCCTGTGAGGGTTGGGAAGTAGCAAGATTTGAGCTATTTGAGCGCAATGAACGTCCAGAACCTGAGCCGTCATACATGGTGAGTGGCAAGGCAACGTATGGAGGTGTGCCAGACATGTCACGGTGTTATGAGCACATGTGCTGTTGTACCTGAAGGCCTGAAGTTGGAGACTGTTTTCACTTTTCGTTTTCACTGTCCGAATTGCACCGTAATACAGTAAGTATGTATGTGTCCCTGCCATGTTGGAAATCTCGTCCGTCGTAGTTAGCTACGTAGCTTACATAATCGTACTGAACATAGTATGATAGAGTATGATACGAACGATCGCGACGTTCCACAACTTGAAGTAATGTTTTACAGCCGCTCAACGACCACCATCACTGAAGCACTGACCATGGATTCTTTCCATGCGTTCCTCGACGCGAACGACTTGACCCTGGTTGCATCCTTCATGTAGTATGTACATGTACCTCGTCATCTTACATACTTCTCTGAAACAGTACGGATAAACTAGTGCTGCTGGGAGACTTCCCTGAGAGCAGCTGATAATCAGATCTGGAACTTTTGGACGGGATTCCAACCGGTGCCACCGCAGTCTCATAACCTCCGGTTCCAAATGGCAAATTGGCCGTTGGTTCAGTCGCTCCCACATTACGTCCTCCGTCGTGATAAATATCCGCCTGGTTCAATTGGGCCTCACATCATCAAATGTTGTTCCAAGTACTACCGCCCTTACTAGACAGGACTACCTCCTACAGCCTTGCAGGCATTGTTGCTGCTACTTTGGTCATCGCGAAGCTCTCCAAGCGCACCAGGGTACGTGCGGAGCACTGTCTTTCTCACCCCAAAGATCACATCCATTGACCAGTTGGATGCCATTCCGACTGTTGGACCAAATACCTGGCTGGGTTGTATTACCTTTGCAACCAATGCAGTGGACCTTGTCCAACAGGGTTACGAGAAAGTGTGTTTACTGCTCAGCGCCTTTGCAGGATGTGAATTCACGATCTTCGCAGCACAAGCCTGGGTTATTCAAGATTGCACATCCGTACCGTTGGATTGTTATTGTGACTGGTCGGCAGCACATACAGGACATGCGCAACTGTGCCGACGACGAGCTATCTCTTGCAGAGGAGGCAAACAACGTGAGTAACCAGCCTGTTCTTACGAAGATTGCTTCCTACCAAAGGATATCGACAGAGGGTCAAGACTGAGTACACACTGGGCTACGAGGTCCACCATAACCCCTACACTCTTCCAATTATTCGCACACAACTGACTCGGAATATCGAAATTCTATACCCTAACCTTAGAGATGAGGTAGTTACAGCGTTTGAAGAGATTTTGGATCTTAAAGGCAACGGTGAGCTGGAGTTATCGTCTTCGGTGTTAGGCATTTATTCATGTGAAAGGCACACAGAATGGAAGAGCATGCTGGCACTCGACACTGTCCAGAAGGTCATGTGTAGGACGAGCAACAGGGGATTCGTTGGTTTCCCATTGTGTATGTAACCTGCCTTCATTCATGCGTCTTCACCTTTTAGCTCTTTCGATGCAGGTCGTAATCCCGATTGGATAAAACTTAATATACATTTTATTATGGACGTCCTCAAAGCAGGCGTTTTCATTGGGCGCTTCCCCCACTTCCTTGCGCCGTAAGCCGTGGACACGCCTTCTGAAACTAGCCCTAACTTTTCGACAGCCTTGTTGCACGATTCCTGAGAAAAGTTCCTGCAAGGATCAGGCACGCTATGGAGCTCCTTCGTCCGATCATCGAGGAACGACAGAAGGACCTTGACGAACACTCCACCGCGTGGGCCGATAAACCTGTCTGTCGGTCTCGTTTGTTACAGGGAAGGTAGCTTACTGTTATTTGGTAGAACGACTACCTATCGTTGCTGATGGACGTAGCGGAGGGTTCGGAACGGAGTGTACAGGACTTGACGCTGCGTATTTTGGCCGTCAACTTCAGTGGGATTCACGTCAGTGCCTAATTATTGTTAGACTGTCATCTGATGTTTACCTAGTCGATCTGTGTCATAGACATCTTCGAAGGTAAGTCTGACATGGTCGTCCTGAGTCAGGGTCTAATAACGTCTTGCATTCCAGGTCATCACTCAAGCACTCTATAATTTGGCAGCGAACCCACAATACATCCAGCCACTCCGTGAAGAGGTAGAAACAATCATTGCAACCGAGGGCTGGTCGAGGGCCGCATTGAACAACATGCGCAAAATTGACAGCTTCCTGAAAGAGACCCAACGTATGGAGGGTATTGGCTACTGTACGTTTTACTTGATATTCGTGACGAAAGCGGAACTCATTGTTGTGTTCATTAGTGAGCGTGTCGCGGAGAGTCATGAAAGACTTCACGTTCTCAGATGGGACAGTGATACCAGAAGGAGCACATATTTCGGCGGCCGCCCGATGTATGCACCTCGACAACGAGCTGTACGAGAACGCGGACGTGTTTGATCCTTTTCGATTTTCTAACATTCGTGAGGAGGACGGGGAGGAGTTCGAGCATCAATTTGTCTTCCCTAAACCTGAGTACTTGTCGTTCGGACATGGCAGACATGCATGGTACGACTTTCACCCTCTGTCTACCGTTCATGAAATCATGTCTCCTGTGTAGCCCCGGTCGGTTCTTTGCTGCGGCCGTGATCAAAACCATGCTGGCCCATATCGTTGTGTCGTACGATGTCAAATTGGAGGAGAATGCTACTCGCCCACAGAGTTTGTGGGTTGGCACTAAGACGAGGGCCAACCCCACTGGGAAGGTCGTGTTTAGGAAGAGAACTCTTTGACTTATTTCGTATCACCGTATCATAACTTATTTTAGTTTGTTCTGATTTATACACCGGTATTGGACCCACCCAGAACATATGCATTGCCTCGTATGCCAAAACAAAATTTTACCTGAAAACAACACAGTTACTGTAATGATGGGAGCCACTCGACACGACTTGTACTAAGTTTAGTCTGCATAAAAGCACTTCAATTTTCGAATTGTCGGTCCCATTAAAATATAGATAAAATGCGAGATGGCCTCCTGTCATTGGCTGGAGCTTGGGTTATGCTTCAGAACACTTCACTAGTACTGCCTTATGCTACATAAAATAAATTATAAGTGCGAGAGACATGAATATCGCTTGATCCTCTTTGTCCCAGCTGGGCATAATCGTGCAATTTTTCTTTGCCCTATTAGAGAGCTTGTCATTCGACCGGCACACACCCCACCACTCCCAGGACCGTTAATAAAATAGAAAACAGCCCTGTTCACGGTATGACCGATGATAGCTTAGTGAGTAACCAGATCAATAAATCATTCTCGCAAACCTAGGCCAACCGATCTCAAGTTTGCTGGCGTCCGTCGATATCTTCTGATCATGACATAAATCGGTGTCATCTGCAGTGTCATGATCTCTGTTCCAGGTGGCATCTGGCCATTGGCTCCTGTTGGTCTGTTTCCATTATAATTTCTCGGTCTGTAGCGGTAGACGATGGTCCTGCTAGTATTCAGCCCCTCACACTACTCACCATGGGACTCCAAGTATCAGTACTGTCAGACAACGCCACAGGCGCGTTCTGCACCCTTGCAGGCATTATTGCAGTTGTCTTCCTTACAGCGAAGTTAACTACTAAGCGCACAAAGGTGCATACAAAGCAGCGTCGTTCTCACCTCCAAGCTTATACTTTTTTTGCCAGTTAGATGCAATTCCAAATGTTAGATCCAGTACCTGGCTAGGATCGTGGTGGGATGCTATTGCTTTTATGACGAATGGATCAGACATTATCCAAGAGGGTTACGAAAAAGTGCGATTACTGCTCAACGTCTAGCAGAATGTTAATTCACGAGTTGCAGTACAAAGCTGCGCCATTTAAGGTTGCACATATGGACCGCTGGCAGGTTGTTGTGAGCGGTCGTCAGTTCGTGGAAGAAATGTGCAAGTCTCCCGACGACGAGCTATCTAATCTGGCGGCCGCAAACGAGGTGAGTAATAAAGTTGTTCTTGCGAAGACCATTTCTTACTATAGTTACCAATAGAATTTGAAGTTCGAGTACTTGTTTCCCGAGGTCCTGCACAACCCCTACCATATCCCACTCATTCGCTCGCAATTATCTCGGAATCTCGGAGTCTTATACCCCAAGATCAAAGATGAGATAGTGACGGCATTTGAGGAGATCTTGGAGCTCAAAGGCAATGGTAAGCTGGAATTCATTCTTATTGATATTGGGGATTCACTCACGTGAGAGAGGGCGCAGAGTGGAAGAGCGTGCCCGCATTGGACACCATCCAGAACGTCATCTGCCGAGCAACCAACAGGATATTTGTTGGCCTTCCTTTGTGTATGTAACCTGCCATCCTTCCTGCCTTGTCATCTTCTTAGCTTTTTGGTGCAGGTCGTAATCCGGATTGGGTGGCCCTGAATATACAGTTCACTTTGGATGTCGTCAAAGGAGGAATTATTATTGGGCTCTTTCCAAAGATCATAGCGCCGTAAGTTGCAAATAGATCCTCTGAAACCAGCCCTAGAATTGCGACAGGCTTGTTGCACGATTCATGACAAAAGTTCCTGGAAGCACCAGGCGCGGCATGAAGCATCTAGGTCCGGTCGTTGAGAAACGACAGAAGTATC
This sequence comes from Melanogaster broomeanus, assembly GCA_014904935.1. Classification (NCBI taxonomy): domain Eukaryota; kingdom Fungi; phylum Basidiomycota; class Agaricomycetes; order Boletales; family Melanogastraceae; genus Melanogaster; species Melanogaster broomeanus. The sequence goes on along the minus strand of MU123744.1, from coordinate 112,208 downwards.
TTGACAAATACGGCAATGCGTGGATCGATAAACATGTCGGTCGGTCTTTTACGCTACAGGAAAAATAACTTACTGTTGCGTTGGTAGAACGACCTTTTGTCGGGCTTGATAGATGGAGCAGTGGGTCCGGAACGGAGTATTAAGCACCTGACGCTCCGTGTCTTGGGCATTAACTTCGCTGCTATTCATGTAAGTGCCTGTTACTTCAAGTTTAGACGTTCACCTCGTCAATGCTGTGTTACAGGCAACTGCGAATGTAAGTTTGCCACGTTCGTTTAGAGCTTAAATATAACAGCACACTGCTTTCCAGGGTGGGGTTCAAGCTCTCTATTACCTGGCGGCGAACCCACAGTACATGCAGCCACTCCGTCAAGAGGTGGAATCAGTTGTCGAAACAGAGGGCTGGTCGAGGGACTCATTGGCGAAGATGCACAAAATTGATAGCTTCGTGAAAGAGGTTCACCGCATGGAAGGAATCGACTCCTGTAAGTTGGTTCATATTCGTGTATGGCGAAACTGATTACTGAGTCTGTCAGTAAGTATGATGCGAAAAGCAATGAAAGACTTTACATTCTCAGACGGGACGGCGATTCCAAAGGGGGCATGTGTTTCCATTGCCTCCAGGGGTATACACCTGGACAACCAGTTTTACGAGAACGCGACCATGTTTGATCCCTTCCGATTTTCCGACATGCGTGACGAGGACGGAGAGGACGTCAAGCATCAGTTCGCGTCGCCTAACCCTGAGTACTTGACGTTCGGACATGGCAGACACGCATGGTCTGAACTCTCCTCGTTCTACTATTTACCATCTCAAGCCTTCTTTTGTAGCCCCGGTCGGTTCTTTGCCGCACACGAGCTCAAAACGATGTTGGCCCATGTCGTCGTATCATATGATATCAAGTTGGAGGGGAGTGCTACTCGCCCGCAGAGTCTACGTGTTGGCACTGCCAATGTGGCCAACCCTAGCGCAAAGGTGATGTTTAGGAAGAGAGCTCACTAATTTTTCATGGTATGCACAGTTTTGGTCACAACTCCCGACTCAGCTGTTTTCTCTTGTTTACAATATAACATAATAAGTGCAAAATCATTGAAAACTGCCATCAAACGCCAACCGCCACCAATACGAGTCTCGTCAGGTGTCGAAAGGATTTTGCTGCCGCGCCCACTGATTGTCATGTGTTTGTGAGCAGCGTCATGACGACCATCAGAAATCAAATTGACAAGTTACTTGCTGGGCCGAAACGAAGGCGAGAAGCAGTCCACCGCAACGGTCCGCAAGTTGGCTTGACTTCCGTGCGAGTTTGTACCCCTCGGAAGTATTCTGGCGTGTTGTTCCGTGGTAGATGACAACTGGCAATTGGGTTCTGTCAGTCACTCCCCATCCTGAAAGTTACTTACTCTCTGTCTGGGCCACGAGATATGATAGTCTGGTTTGACCAGTGCAACCAACTCTGAGCTCATCATGCAAATCCAAGTACGAACGCTACCAGACAAGATCTCAAGCGCGCCCTATATCCTTGCGGGCATTGTCACTGCCACCTTCGTTATCGCAAAGTTGTCCAAGCGCTCAAAGGTATGGGCGAAGCACCGTCTTTCTCACCCCAAAGATTACATCTCTTAATCAGCTGGATGCCATTCCCACTGTTGGATCGAGTACCTGGCTGGGATCGTGGTGGGCTGGGATCACCTTTTTAACCAATGCATCAGAGGTTATTCAAGAGGGCTACGAGAAAGTGCGTTTACTACTCACATCTTTGCAGAATGCGAACTCACGGCACTTCAGTACAAGGGTGCACCTTTCAAGGTTGCACATCTGTACCGTTGGGTGGTCATCGTGGGCAGTCCCCAGTACGTGGAAGAAATATGCAAGTGTTCCGATGACGAATTATCTTTAATGGAGGCTGTGAACGACGTGAGTGACAAGGCTGTTCTTACGAAGATGGGTTCCTAAGGATGATCACCAACAGCGTGTGAAGACCAAGTACATGTTGGGCGACTTAGTCCATCGTAACCCCTACCATGTTCCAATCATTCGCTCCCAACTGACTCGGAATCTTGGGGTCTTAAACCCTGACATGAGGGATGAGATAGTTATAGCATTTGAAGAGACTTTGAATCTTAAAGGCGATGGTAAGCTGGAGTTCATTATCATTGGTATTGGGCATTGACTACTGCGAGTGGCTTGCAGAGTGGAAGTGTGTGCCGGCATTCAACACTGTCCGGAAGGTCGTCTGCAGGACGAGCAACCGTATATTTGTTGGCCTTCCTTTGTGTATGTAGCCTGCCATCCTTGCTGCATTGCCATCTTCTTAGATATCTCGACGCAGGCCGTAACCCGGACTGGATAGACCTCAATATACGGTTCGCTATGGACATCGTCAAAGGAGGAATCACCATTGGGCTCTTCCCCAACTTCTTGGCGCCGTAAGTCTTACAGCCATCTTCTGAAACCTGCTCTGAATCTTCGATAGTCTGGTTGCCCGATTCATGACGAGCATTCCTGGAAATACCAGGCGCGGTATGAAACACCTAGGTCCGATCATCGAGGAACGCCAGAAGTACATTGAGAAGTACGGCAATGCGGGGGCCGATAAACCAGTCTGTCGGTTTCGTTTGCTACGGGAGATGTAGTTCACATTATTTTGGTAGACCGACGTGCTATCTTGGTTGATGGACGAAGCAACGGGTTTGGATCGGACCATAAAGAGTTTGACGCAGCGTATCTTGACCGTTAACTTTGTTGCTATTCACGTAAGTTCCTGTCTTCCAAAATCGTTTGAGGCTCACCTCTGCCATAGACATCTTCGAATGTAAGTCTGGCATGGTTCGTCCTTAGCCAGGGTCTCTAACAGCATTTTGCATTCCAGGTTTTCACTCAAGCGCTGTATAATCTGGCAGCGAGCCCACAGTGTATCCAGCCACTACGTGAAGAGGTAGAATCGATTATTGCGACCGAGGGCTGGTCGAAAGGTGCATTAGCGAAGATGCGCAAAGTTGACAGCTTCCTGAAAGAGACTCAACGCATGGGGGGAGTCAACTCTGGTAAGCCCGCTCCATATTTGTGCGTGCACGGCGAAACTGATGGCTCCGTCTATCAGTGAGCTTGACGCGGAAGGCCATGAAAGACTTTACGTTCTCAGACGGTACAGTGATACCGAAAGGAACATCTGTTTTTGCCGCTTCTCGATCTATACACCTCGACAATGAGTTGTACGAAAACGCGGAAGCTTTTGATCCATTCCGATTTGCCGAGGGAGACAGAGACAGTGTCAAGCATCGGTTTGACTCGACTAGCCCTGAATACTTGTCGTTCGGGTATGGCAGACACGCATGGTATGAGCTATTTGCTCTCTCTGCACCATTCATGATCCCATGTTTATTCTATAGCCCCGGTCGATTCTTTGCCGCGAATGAGCTCAAAACCATGCTGGCCCATATCGTCGTGACGTACGATATCAAATTGGAGGGTAGTGCTACCCACCCGCCGAAGTTAATGCAGGTTGCCACTGCGACTGTGGCCGATCCTACCGCGACGGTCATGTTTCGCCACAGAGCTCATTAATCGCTTCAGCGTCTTTCTGATTGATTTATACATATATGTGGTATTATATCTTGCAATGCAAGCCTGGGCTGTTTGGATCGTATCTTTGATGCATCCACCAAGTGAGTACGGTAACCGGACTGGCGGAGGTTGGTGACCAGCCAGCAGCTCAGCCGCTGTACTTGGACACACATTTCTTGCAACTAATCCTAGTACCAGGCAGCCTAGTACCCTGTCAGCAGAGAGAATAGCCACTCAAAGTCGTCGTGCTATCGTGACAGGTGAAGGGAGCGACCAACCGCTACCTTAGGTCTCAAACTCCCGCCGCCGTTTTATGGTTACCGTATAGTTGCATTAGTGTGTTGCCCGTACGGCTGACTGCAAAACACCACCCAGCAAAGTCGTCTCCTCGTGCATAGACAGACTCTACAAACTCGTTCAACTATCCCAATTATGCACAATCCAACGAGTGGCATGCGTTACTATCTGAACCCAGTACGTCAACCATGAGAAACTGCGCTTAACGATCGCGACGTCCCGTAATTTCGGTGTATAGACGCTCAACCATTTGGTCTGTCAGGGCTATTGGGGGGGGGGGGGGAGATGGTATAGTAGTAGGAGCATAAGATGTGATTTGTCGGACTTTAAAGTGCAACACGCTGATAAGATTACGCGTACACCCATCGATATCGTTCATGTGCATGTATGTACTCCTCATTTTTTTCTTTCACGCCGAGTCCGAAAGCCAAAGTAAAATGGGAATGCGAGTCTCATGAGGGTTGTTGAAGGACTTTTCTGAGAGTCTACACTATGAATATACATCCATAGGACCATAGGTTCCTGGAAGATGAATTTCGAGGTGATACTAGTACTGATAAGACGTGACAAGAGAATCGGTGTCATTGGCACTTACATATTATAATTGATTTTACTTCTCTTGGTGGACAGCGACTCTCTCCCTTACCGCCCCATCACCCAAGTAGTACATCATCAGCGTTGCATTTCAACTACGTCACGTACAAATCCAATGGTGATCCTCTGTTTCCCTGCCACCGGTCCCTAAGTGATAGACAATTCGGGGCCGGACAGCGCTTCGCGCTGCCACCCACTCTCTCCCTTACCACTCCATCACCCAAGTACTAGTAGTACATCATCAGCGTTGTATTTCAACTATATCACGTACAAATCCAATGCTGATCCAAAGGAGAGGATGTCAAGCATCACTTCGTTTCGTGTAACCCTGAGTACTTGACGTTCGGAAATGGCAGGGACGCATGGTCTGAGCTCTTACCCCTCTGTAAGCCTACGCTTACTGGACTGCTCATCTGACTCATCATTTACGACTATTTGGTTCCGGTTCTCTTATGTTGCCTGCACGCCTTGTAACGTTTCTAACTAGAACCACCACCACCCCCAAATCCCACACGCTCTTTCACGTTCTGTCCGTCCGATTGAGCTTAGTGTTTCCACCCTCGCAGGTGGTCTTTCACTTTTTTTGAACGTTCTTCGAGCGTTTTTGCCGAAGCGAGTTACTCGCTTACTCCGTACCTGAACGTAAACTGGTGTTGCTGTATACTGTTATTATATCCTATTCTGTTCCTTGACGAAGACCGTTCCTGCCGCGTACTGTTATTATCAACCTGTTCCTTGTCGAGACTATTGTTGTCGCCTATCATTGCACTGTTTCTCAACCTTATGAGCACACTGTCGTCTCCGTTGTCGTCGCTATCGTCACTATCCTCCTTATCATCGCTCACACCGTCTCCTGTACACGAAACCTCCTCGTCTCCACCGCCGTTACTAGATTTATCATCTTCTTCCTTTGATTCATCTTCGTCATCCGACTTTTCACTTTCTCCAATCGCATATAGTCGGTTTTCCAAGATGACAGGAAAAGGCAAATTCGAACAAGCGGCAGCGCACAAGGCTCCCATTATCACACCGGGCGATCTCACTCCTGAGGCACTACGTGCATGGGAGATGGGATGTCGCCAATACTTCCTCCATCGTTCCGTTGAAGCCGCTGATCAAGTAGCCAAGGTCGCTTGGAATCTACAGGATCCCCGGATGCGAGACTGGTACCTCAACGATACCGAAACTTTTGATGCCTTGACGTTTAAGGCATTTGTTGATGCAGTTCGCTCGACGTGGCTACCCTCCGACTGGGCAGTCACCGCTAGACAGAAAATGTTGGCCTCGACACAAGGCAACAAACATTTCAACGAGTGGGCCATCGAAGTAGAAAGCCAAAACGCGCTCTTACGGGGTACTGCCTCACATCTTAACGATGCCGCCCTCAAATACCATCTCGAAGCGCACATGCATCCTGACCTCGCCTTAGAGTATCGCTCAGCAGACATTTCAGCCGAGGAAGCGCTACGACCATGGATCGAAAAGGTCAGATTACTAGATGAGAAGCGATCGAGAGATGTCGCTAGGCAGAGAGAAGCGGTAGAGAAAGCGATAAAGGCAAATCATGCACCCTCTGCAGACCGCCGTTCTGCCTTTGCCAGCTCGTCCAAACCTCTCGGTGCTACGCTGTCTTCCAACAGGCCCTTCGTTCGGCTGCCTCCCCTCACCACCGAAGAACGAAAGCTGTTACAAGACAACGACGGTTGTTTCAAATGCCGACTTCCTTTTCAGAGGCATACTTCACGCAACTGTACAAACGACTTCCCGGATGCTAAGAGCTACAAGACTCTGACGGCCAACTGACATCACTATTTCCCGAGGTGCAGGCAAGACCAAGACACGTCCCGTGGCCGCTGTTGACATCGAACAGACTGTCGCAGTGGTCATGCCGTCTGCTGTCCTGGGAAATGGTTCTGTCTCTGGTGATGAGTGCGTGGCCCCTCTACTCACCCCGCATCTGCGGTGGACTTGTTTTATTGATGGCCCCTTGGTTCCTTCCCCTGTATCCGTTGACGCATTGATTGACCATGGTTCACCTCTAGTTCTGATTGATGCCGCTCTCGTCAAGAAACTCGGTCTCCGTCTTCGCAAACTAAAAGAACCCATGCCTGTCTCTGTAGCCATGTCGGCAGACAAGAAGAATGAATTCAGCCTTTCGCACTTTGTCAAATTCTCTTGCCGTTCTCCCGATTCCCTTTATTGTTCTCGTGTGGTACGCGCTGTTGTGGCACCTAACTTGTGTAGCCCCGTTCTCCTTGGTGGCCCTTTTCTTCAACACAACAGAATTTTAATAGACCACGAATTACGGACGTGTATAGCAAAAGATAGCAATTACGATCTTCTAAATCCGCCCCCTCCGATACCTTCTTCCCCAAAACGCCCAGAAACCGTGAATTTAGCGCAAATCGTTAACTCCAAAAAAGCGGTGGCCAGCGAGCTCAAAGATGTACTAACAGAACGCAAGGATATCATCGACGAGTCTTGCGAACCGGTCAATGGCATTAATGTTATCGCTGCTGTCCAGTCCCGAATTGCTGCCTTGGCACTTCTGGAGGATTTCAAGAGGCGTAACGATGCCGTTAAAGCCGAGTTTTCTGATCGTTTCCCCTTTGACATACCTGATAATGATACCCTCCCATCAGACGTTCTTTTCCGCGTTCGACTAAAAGACCCCGAAAAGATTATCCAGTCGCGCTCTTATGACTGTCCAAAGAAATACCGTGAAGCCTGGAAGACACTATTAGATCAGCACGTAGCCGCCGGTCGCATGCGTCCATCCGAAAGTCCACACTCATCCCCTGCCTTCATTATCCCTAAAGCGGATCCCACCGTGCTCCCGCGGATGGTTAATGACTTCCGCAGACTCAATCTTAACACCATCCCAGACGATCATCCGCTACCACGAGTGGAAGACATACTACGAGATTGCGCTAAAGGCAAGATCTTCGGAAAGATTGACATGACTAACGCTTTCTTCCAAACAAAAGTACACCCAGATGATATGAAGTACCTTGCAGTCCTGACCCCCTGGGGCCTGTACGAATGGACAGTAATGCCAATGGGGGTACGCAACGCGCCGGCCTTCCATCAACGCCGTATGATGTCCGCACTGCGGCATCTTATTGGTAAAATCTGCCATGTCTACTTAGACGACATCATTATTTGGTCACAGACCATCGAGGAACACGAACGTAATGTCCGACTAGTTCTTCAGGCCTTGCGCGAGGCACATTTGTTTTGCTCACCAAAAAAGACATCCTTGTTTAACCTTGAGATTGACTTCTTAGGACATCGGATTTCTGCGCGCGGTATTGAACCTGACAAGTCAAAGATTGAACGCATCCTCGACTGGCCAGTTCCTCGATCCTCGAATCAAGTCCGCTCTTTCCTCGGCCTTGTTCGTTATCTTGCCAGCCATCTTCCCGATTTGGCAGAATATACACGCATCTTGACGCCACTGACAACTAAAGCCGCAGATCTCCATTTTCCGACTTGGTCCCCAGAGCACGCCCGCGCTTTCCAAGCTATCAAGGACCTTGTTGTCAGCCCGCAGTGTCTGACTACCATAGATCACGACAATCCGGGTGATAACAAAATATTTTTAACGTGCGATGCCTCTGATTTCCGCACAGGTGCTGTTCTATCTTGGGGACCGTCTTGGGACGTGGCGCGGCCAGTCGCCTTCGACTCTGCTATGCTACGTGATGCGGAACTCAACTACCCGGTCCACGAAAAAGAACTATTGGCGGTCGTTCGCGCGCTACGCAAGTGGCGCACCGAACTATTAGGTGCCCATGTTCACGTCTACACTGATCACCATACATTACAGAACTTTGCGACACAGAAGGATTTGTCCCGTCGACAAGCGCGTTGGGCCGAATACATGTCACAATTCGACTTATCGATATCTTACATTAAGGGTGAAGATAATGCCGCGGCTGACGCACTGTCGCGTCTACCTCCAGACGAACATACCCCCCTGCCTCATACAACTTCCGTCAATGCTGTTCTACGCGTCGAACATGACAAACAGTTAACCTTGGACATCTTGAGTGGGTATCTTGAAGATGAGTACTGCCGCAAGCTTTTTGCACAGTTGGACACACTGCCGGGTTTAAAGGAAGCACACGGCCTCCTTTATCTTGCAGGTCGTCTTATCATTCCACGCGTAAACTCCCTACGCGAGCGCATCTTTCAACTGGCTCACGATGCTTTGGGTCATTTCGGTGCTGATAAGGCATACGCTGCTATCCGTGGGTCGTACTACTGGCCGGGCATGCGACGCGACCTCGTTGAAGCTTACATCCCCTCATGTGTCGATTGCATGCGCAACAAATCCCCAACCACAGCTCCTGCAGGCCCTCTTCATCCCCTACCGGTTCCGGACAATCGTGGAGACTCGGTAGCCATCGACTTCATCGGCCCGTTACCAGAAGACGAGGGTTTCAACATGATCGTGACCATAACTGACCGACTCAATGCTGATGTTCGCATAGTCCCGTGTCGTGATTCCATCACAGCGAAGGAGCTCGCGCTACTCTTCTTCGACCATTGGTACTGTGAAAACGGGCTGCCGGTAGATATAGTTTCGGACCGTGATAAGCTCTTCCTCTCCCGTTTTTGGCGTGCGCTGCATAAACTCACTGGTATTAAACTAAAGCTGTCGTCAGCGTACCACCCTCAGACCGATGGTGCAAGTGAACGCACCAATAAAACTGTCAACCAGTGCATCCGCTATCATGTAGATCGCAACCAGAAGGGCTGGGTAAAGGCTCTCCCTCGGGTGCATTTTCACATCATGAATACAGTGAATGCTAGCACCGGTTTCTCCCCTTTCCAACTCCACTTAGGACGATCGCCACGTCTCATTCCACCCATAAGCAATGTAACGGCAGACGTATCACCGTCCGCAGTGGTTTCGGATGAAGAACTCGCCCGTCAAGTGATTGCACGTCTAGAACTGGATGTAATGGAGGCCCAAGATTGTCTGCTTGCCGCAAAGACCTCTCAATCCTTCCATGTTAACAAACATCGCTCATCTGAACTTGCATTACAGCCGGGTGATCGTGTTATGCTATCTACCAAGCATCGTCGTTGCGAATACATGCAAAAGGGTAGCGGACGTGTGGCCAAGTTCATGCCTCGTTTCAACGGGCCGTACACCGTGCTCGAGGCACACCCCGAGGCGTCTACGTACACTCTCGACCTCCCCAACTGCCCCAACATCTTCCCTACATTTCATGCCAGCCAACTTCACCGATACACCCCGAATGATGCCGAGCACTTCCCTGATCGCGAGCTACCCCGCCCCGGCCCCATCGTCACAGAGGATGGGCAACTTGAGAATCTGATCGAAAGGATATTAGACGAGAGAAAGGTTGGAAGAGGGAGGAGATACCTGGTCAGATGGGTTGGTTATGGTCCAGAGGACGACGAGTGGTTACCACGGAGAGATCTTGAGAGGTGCGAGGCCTTGGATGTTTGGGAGCGAGACAAACTTTCTTGATACACTGGGAGGGTGTAAGCCTACGCTTACTGGACTGCTCATCTGACTCATCATTTACGACTATTTGGTTCCGGTTCTCTTATGTTGCCTGCACGCCTTGTAACGTTTCTAACGAGAAACACCACCACCCCCAAATCCCACACGCTCTTTCACGTTCTGTCCGTCCGATTGAGCTTAGTGTTTCCACCCTCGCAGGTGGTCTTTCAATACTCTCATGGTGAATGAGGTTGTCATGCACAAAATGTCATCATGCATGCCCACATGTGGGAACCATGTTCATCCCCACCCAAATATGCATATTTTATGCATCTAATTGATCTTGACCAGATGAGATGAAGTGAGAGATAAGCCAGCAAAGATGGCCCCCTTTGTGTGGTGAGGAGGCCTCATGAAATTTTGAGCCAAGTATAGCCAAATGGAGTACCTAGTATACAAAGAGCTCAAATGCAAGCATGAATAGGTTGAATTTGTGCAGACTGAACAAAATGAGATAAGTGTGAGACACTGTGTAATACTATGGGTGGGCAGGGAAGGGTGATGAAAATTCTCAACACAACTTTGCAACTAGCAATATTCCAGGACAGGTCAATAAACCTCTTCAAGTAGCCTCAACCTTTGGAGATGTTGCCTACCTAGTGAGATGGTGGGACAGGTCAAGAGGGCAGAGTACCCCTGTAACTGCCATGCTCACTATGCAGGCAAGGTGAGGCAAGGCGAGGCAATGATGCCTCTATGACACATTGAGTGTCAGCCACAGGTGGCTATGGGTTTGTAAGACAAACCATACAGATGGGTTAGACCTGGAGTGAAACAGATTCACTGATAAGTCTGGCTGTACTCACTCAATTAGCTTTGTATAAATTTATTTAAATCCCAGAAATGACATTACTGTCCTTTTCAGGCAACCTTGCTGCGTGTCAAGTCTGGGTCTTCTCCGGCTAAGTCCGGGATGTAACTCTGGTTGGGGTAGCATACAGAGAACAGAAGTTAGGGGTAGACTGCTTTGGATTCAACTACTTAAGGTGGAGAGTTGATCCCTTGCATAGACTCCAGTCTTAGGCAGATACAGGAGAAGAGACTAAGTTGATTTCAGACTAAAGACTACCGGACAAAGTATCTACAGATTAAATACTAGTAAGGGAACACAGCAAAGCGCAGTCCGGTAATCCGGAGACCGGGAGATTAGTAACGTATTAGTAAGGCAAAGTCAAAGCGCAGTATTAGTAAGACGAGTCTGGGACAAGAGAACATACAGAAAGCCGGATATGAAATGGAGTCGGGGACAGAATGGAGCGATATGACAGATACTGCCATGCTCACTAAGCAAGACTATACCGAAACAGGACTGGGGTTGAGTCTGGGGCCGGGAATGTGCGAGTGAGGCCAGAGATGCGCGAGTGAGGCCGGACTCGGGAATAGGGGTCTGGACATGGATGTGACACTGCGTGGGAAAATTCCACTAAGAAACACACCCCGTCTCGGCCCTACCATATCTCCTCAACCACTTGTCAGAATTGCATTCGACACTGACAGGCCCCCTGAATCCGTTCCATGTTGACCAATCTGAGTAGAAGCCTGTTTGGTGATTTCGGCATTGTGTTAGATCAACCTTTCTTGGGACACTAGCATTCTATTTGGCTGACACACTGATCCAAGGCCATTTGTACCAACTTGTAGGAGGTGGTGAGGGCCACCATCTCTGGTAATGGGTCAGAGGGTCTCAAGCTTGAGGTTCAGATAGAGGCAGACATTTACGAGGCCCTTCAGCATGCTCTGAGCTCAAAACAAATGTACTTTGTGCGTCGTCTGATGTCACAATTTAGGTATTGCTTTGCACATAGCTACTAAAGACAAATGTCGACGCCTACTACCTGCTACTCAATCTATCAGACATGATAGCATGTGCAATTGCTACTCACTGCTTCTGACCACCCAATAGAAGGAAGCCACATTGTCCTCCAACATGATCTTGCCCTCAACCTTCTCAGGCTTGAGACCATCAGGACTCAAAGAATTGATGGAAGAATATGCTCAATGGTGGTGAACAGCTTTGCGGCAGCACCCCATCCGTTTGTAATAGCTTTGTAAGAAATTAGGGACTAATGCTTCACCAGGGGAGAACAATGCGAACCTTGCATCTCTGGTGCCACCATGGCGAGAGACATAGCACCAATCACATTGACGACCTCACGAGCAATTGTTAATAACATATATCAGCCACTGGGGTTGGTTTCTAATGGAGATTTGATCTCGAACGAGGCAATGATCCAAAGGCATTGCTGAACCTTGAAAATTTGATATTTTGAAATTTCGTTTTTTCTCCATTGGTCCACACGGAATAGATTCTCTGGGTCTGTCAGTCTTCAGTGGTATATTTTTTGTCTACTTCTGATAGGTGGTTGTTGAGATATAGGGAGGCTGAGATGGGTGTGTTTTTAGTGCAATTTTCCCACATGGCAAGCCGCAAGGTTGTCTGAAAAGGACAATAAATTATGCATAAGGAATTTTTGGGGTTTTCTCAGTTGTAACCAAAGTTTGCTGTCTGTTACGATTTTCCTTAGACGCTCGCGTGGCACCTATCTTTTTCCTTTAAGAAGACATCTTATCAGCCAAGTGCTCTTAACTGATAAGATAACAAATATGTTTCTTTTACCTTGTATTAACATTGGATCGCCGATCAAGTCCATTTTCATGGAACAATAGCTCTCTATTGTTCCCCTCATCCGTCTTACAAGCTATGCCCTTCGCGATCTCCATTGTTCCCCATACTTGGCGTACACTTCTCTTCTTGAGCTTCTATGTCAATCGCTATGATTAGCTTTCCCATTTGGTCAAACAATGCGTCACCATTGTTCTCCCGTTATATCATCGTCTACCCTACGGTATATAAACCTAGATAACTTGTATTAGCTGGCTCTCCAGCTTGATCTACCAATATACTCTTGTACCAATAATCTTGCATACTTCCGAGTCTCCTCTTGGTTAGAACCTACACATTCATTTGCTAGGCGACACCATTGAGTAGTGATCCTCGCTCCCTCAACCACTGACGGTTGTTGTATGCTCAGATAACAAGGCAACCGAGCAAGTCGTCACACGAGTGTAAGTACTCATGTGACTGTTTGTTACTCATGGCATTAGGCAGCGACTGAACGCGTAACACTGTCATATTGTGCATACATAGAAACTAACAAACTTGAACCACATGGGTCCAGAGTAGAAAGTCCATTGTCGAGCACTAACATTCTATATGGCTGTAGACTGCTTTCAATGGCTCCTAGTCAAGTCCCTGCATATATATATATATATATACCCTATCACTCCTGTCATGTCCCCATTGTTTCCCATCTTCATGCACTCATCCTACATTGTACCTGAGTCCTAGGAGCATTGGACCCTGCATTGGTCTATTGGATCATCCATCATCATCTCGGGAATCATTGCCCATGTCCATTCTGACCTCCAGGTAAGTCCATGGGTTATTCTTGTGAATGAGAAGTATAGTTTCCCTTTGTCCTGCATGTATACTTATACTCAGTACTTAGTCCACCAGGAGTGGACTTTATTTGGTTTTCTCTATTTTTACCAAAGTTCCAGGTATGCCCAGACTATAAAGCATTATTCTTATACTTTTGAATAGGACCTTTTCTTTCCTGCACAGGTGTCACAAGTAAAGTGAGTCCTAGTCAAGTCCAAAGTCTTCCTGAGTCAAGTTCACAAGTCCTATGCATTTCCAAGTATAAAATCTATCATTCTGACCACTTCACATCCCAGATATCAGTCCAACAGTCAGGGGATATCTCATGGAACCTTTCCCTCACTCTATGCCTATGCCTACTCCTTCTATTCACCTTCCATCAGCAAACCCAGGGTGCTGTGTCCAGTACTGGACAGCACTGGACAGTGTCATAGTACCATAGTGAGGGTCCACATGTGGAGCACTGTCATAGTGTGTCATAGTGCTGTCATAGTGCTGTCCAGTGTTCAGTCAGTTCATTGTACAGAACTGTACAGTTCACTACAGCAGGGCTCACAGTGGCCATATATTTTTATCTGACTCTGATATCATCACGCCAATGAGGGAGAAGATGTTTCATATTTAGCTACTAGCAACTCTACTGGTACATGATCTATTATAGTTGAGAAGTGGGTGGGGTGAAAAATGAGTAGGTAGGGTCCAAAATGAGCAGGCAAGGGAGCGGGTGGGGTTCATAACGAGCGGGTGGGGTGCAAAACAAGTGGGTGGGGTGCAAAATGGGCAGGTGGTGTCCACAGTGAGTGGGTGGGGTCCAAAACAGGCAGGTGGGGCACAAAACGAGTGGGTGGCATCCAAAATGAGTGGGTGGCATCCAGAACGGGTGGGTGGTGTCCACAGCGAGTGTGGGGCACAAAACAAGTGGGTGGGGTCCAGAACGAGCAGGTGGAGTCCAAAACGAGTGGGTGGGGTGCAAAACGAGCGGGTGGGGCACAAAATGAGTGGGTGGGGTTCAAAACGAGCAGGTGGGGTCCAAATGAGTGGGTGGGGTCCAAAATGAGTGGGTGGGGTTCAAAACGAGCAGGTGGGGTCCAAAATGAGTGGGTGGGGCACAAACGAGCAGGTGGGGCGCAAAACGAGCAGGTGGGGTCCAAAACAAGTGGTGGGGTGCAAAACGAGTGGGTGGGGTTGAAAACAGGCAGGTGGTGTCCACAGCGAGTGGGTGGGGCGCAAAACGAGTGGGTGGGGTCGAAAACGAGCGGGTGGGGTCCACAACGAGTGGGGGTGAATGGCAGGAGTGAGTTGAACGTTGAACGTTGAACTGACTATGCTGACAAATAGGTTGGTCACATGACCTCAGATGAAACACTTAGAACAATTTTCTTCTCATTACAAGACTTTTTACTACACTTTTTGCTACACTTTTCACCGCTTTTTGCTACACTTTTGCTACACTTTTCATTACACTTTTTGCTACACTTATACTCCACTTATACTACATTTTTACTACATTTTTACTTCACTTTTTGCTACACTTTTGCTTTGCTTTTTTCTACACTTTGCTATGCTTTATTCCACTTCTTTGCTACATTTATATACTATATGTTCACTACACTTTATACTACACTTGTCTACTACATTTTTTATTTACCACTATGAGTACCATGAACACTATGACACTACTATGTAATGCTGTCCACCACTGTGAATATTATGAGTACTATGAGTACTATGAGCAACTATGATCACTATGTCAAAATCCTGGATTTCTGATTGCAACACTATGAGTACTATGAGTGCTATGACTAACTATAAACACTATGTCAAAAATCCTGGGTTTGCTAATGTCTTGCTTGCAGAACCCCTTTAGAGATGATCATATCATACCCTTTTTACAAATCTGATCCTTACCTAGGGGATTTCACATCTCACAGGAAGTATCTAATTGAAATCTGGAGCTCACCATGAGGGGTTCTGAACAGCCAACAAGACGGACCCTTAGGCCCACTTTCTCAGTGACTTGACTTCAAGCTTTTACTCATGCAATTCTGGGAGCTCAGTCTTTCTGAAGACTCCCATTTTTTCTCACCTATAGATCCTGCAAATCACCATCACTCAGTATCCCCAGCAACCGTGGAAACTAATTTTAGCACACCTTTGGAGTATTCATCTCAGGAACCTGAACTTGACTACTTCAGTCTTACTCCCATGTTTCCAGGTGCCTTTGCATACTCTACTCCTTGTTGAGTCCCTGGAAATCCTTGTTCCTTGTTCTTATCCCTTTCCCCTCTTACTCCTCTTTCACAGTTAACTCCTCTCCACATTCCTGAATCTACTTCCTCTCTATCCCTACTGTTTCTATCCTATCCATCTGTCAATCCCATGGCTGTCATCTTGCTGTCACTTCCAGCACAGTCGCCTTGTCCCATTGCTCTGAGTGTGCAGATCACTGATGCTAATCCTTTGTTTATTCTGCAGATCCCACCTGCCCCTGGAATGGCTGGTGTTGTCCCCGTACAGATGCCACTTTGTGGTACCCAAAATGCTCCCAAGTTTGATGGAAAGACTTCTGCTCAGCTTCCATGGTTTCTTGAGGATGTTGATCTCCTCAGGACAGCTGCTGGACTAGCTGATGATGTCAAAATCTGAGCTGTGATTTGATATGCAGATCTTGAAGAGGCTGAGGTTTGGGAAATGTTAATTACCACATCTGGGAATGACTGGGACATGTTCATCACTGAAGTCAAGAGGTTATATCCCAGATGTAAAGGTGATATATGTTTTTTGCATGCTGACCTCAAATATCTTGTATACATCCACGAGTGCCTTTGAAAGCCTACTGAAGATGAGCCGGGGGGGCACTAACATTGGAGAACAGACCTACTGTCACTGCAACAATAAGGTCACCAGCTGGTGTGAATAATATCAGCAACTTCAGGTTTATACATGGGAGGTACCCTACATACAATTATCATGGTCAAGCTTCTCCCAGAAGGCACCCATCTGATAGTCAAAAATTTGAGCAAAACCATTGTCACCACCAACAATGACCCAACCCACCTCTTGAGCTACTGAAATTTGAAGCGGCACATTTGCCAAGATGGCATGATGGTAACTTTGTGCATGGTGCACAGTCAGCAGTATGTATTTGTCAACACCATCTCACAAGTTGGAAACCAAGATGTGTTGGCCATCCAAACAGGTGTTTCCACTGCACAAAATTGGAGAATGAATAATCAATAGTGCATTTGTGCTGAACACTTATATGCAACCATTGACTTTCTTCTTCCATTTGAGATCCCATGGGTTAATTGAATAGCAGAATCTGAATTGCGTCAGCATGATGAGTGTGGGTGATAGATCCATGACATACACAAATCTGCTCTCCAGGTAAGAGACGATTATACTTGACCCATCATCACAAAAGTGTATGGAATGAGCCACATATGGGTGTTGCTCTGCATTGCAGGCAGTGGAAACAAATGATTCTTAACTCTACTGTTAGACTTGTCTGTGAGGCAGGTAAGGAAGGCTTACTCATTTTTGGACTGACTGTCCACACCCAGAGTTCGCCATTGCCTACACTAGCCAGGTGGCAGTGAAGCAAGTGATTCAATGGCGCCTGCATGGGCAAGTACATCAGGAAAATGTGTTTTGCTATATAGAAGTAGCCTTGTCTCTATAGAACTATAAGAGCATTTAGAGCAATTAGAGAGCTATATAGCTCTTCAGAGTTTAAGACTGACTCTTAAAGATCTTTAATTGCTGGTAAAGTTCTATTGTTGACTACTATTTACTTCACTGCTTATTCAATGTTTATTGATTGTTTGGCTGTTATTTACTATACTTTATGTTGACTACTGTTTACTCCACATTAGGTAGTCAAAATACAGACACTGAGTTGACTGGTATATACTACACTTTTGATAATAAAATATACTGACTTTCACTAGTACACCTTTTGTTGGCTACTATTCCACACTTTTGCTAATCAACCACTATACTTTCCTACACTTTTGGTAGTCAACTACCAAAATTGCTAATGGTCCGCACTTTTGCTAATCAACAAGTACACTTTCCTACACTTTTGGTAGTCAACTACCAAAAATGCTAATGGTCCGCACTTTTCCTAATCAACCACTACACTTTCCTACACTTTTGGCAGTCAACTACCAAAATTGCTAATGGTCCGCACTTTTCCTAATCAGCCACTACACTTTCATACACTTTTGGTAGTCAACTACCAAAAATGCTAATGGTCCGCACTTTTGCTAATTGACCACTACACTTTACTACACTTTTGGTAGTCAACTAGCAAAATTGCTAATGGTCCACACTTTTGCTAATCAACCACTACACTTTCCTACACTTTTGGTAGTCAACTACCAAAATTGCTAATGGTCCGCACTTTTGCTAATCAATTTTCTACACTTTTGGCAGTCAACTACCAAAAATGCTAATGGTCCACATTTTGGCTAATCAACCACTACACTCCCCTACACTTTTGCTAATCAACCACTACACTTTCTTACACTTTTACTAATCAACTACCAAAAATAAATTGTAGTTAATGTTTGTATTTTGACTATTAATTATGTACTAAGTTGTAGCCAACAACATATATAGTTGATGTCTACATTTTTGACTACTAAATAAAAGTGTAAGAAAGTGTAGTGATGGATTAGCAAAAGTGCGTAGCATTAGCATATTTGGTAATTGATTAGTAAAAGTGTAGGAAAGTGTAGTGGTTGATTAGCAAACGTGCAGACCATTAGTATTTTTGGTAGTTGACTACCAAAAGTGTAGTAAAGTGTAGTGGTTGATTAGCAAAAGTGTGGACCATTAGTATTTTTGGTAGTTGACTACCAAAAGTGTAGGAAAGTGTAGTGGTTGATTAGCAAAAGTGCGGACCATTAGCAATTTTGGTAGTTGACTGCCAAAAGTGTAGGAAAGTGTACTGGTTGATTAGCAAAAGTGTGGACCATTAGCAATTTTGGTAGTTGACTACCAAAAGTGTAGGAAAGTGTAGTGGCTGATTAGCAAAAGTGCGGACCATTAGCATTTTTGGTAGTCAACTACCAAAAGTGTAGGAAAGTGTAGTGGTTGATTAGCAAAAGTGCGGACCATTAGCAATTTTGGTAGTTGACTGCCAAAAGTGTAGGAAAGTGTACTGGTTGATTAGCAAAAGTGCGGACCATTAGCAATTTTGGTAGTTGACTGCCAAAAGTGTAGGAAAGTGTACTGGTTGATTAGCAAAAGTGTGGACCATTAGCAATTTTGGTAGTTGACTACCAAAAGTGTAGGAAAGTGTAGTGGTTGATTAGCAAAAGTGTGGACCATTAGCAATTTTGGTAGTTGACTGCCAAAAGTGTAGAAAATTGATTAGCAAAAGTGCGGACCATTAGCAATGTTGGTAGTTGACTACCAAAAGTGTAGGAAAGTGTACTGGTTGATTAGCAAACGTGCAGACCATTAGTATTTTTGGTAGTTGACTCCCAAAAGTGTAGGAAAGTGTAGTGGTTGATTAGCAAAAGTGTGGACCATTAGCAATTTTGGTAGTTGACTGCCAAAAGTGTAGGAAAGTGTACTGGTTGATTAGCAAAAGTGTGGACCATTAGCAATTTTGGTAGTTGACTGCCAAAAGTGTAGGAAAGTGCAGTAGTTGATTAGCAAAAGTGCGGACCATTAGCATTTTTTGGTAGTTGATTAGTAAAAGTGTAGGAAAGTGTAGTAGTTGATTAGCAAAAGTGCGGACCATTAGCAATTTTGGTAGTTGATTAGTAAAAGTGTAGGAAAGTGTAGTGGTTGATTAGCAAAAGTGCGGACCATTAGCAATTTTGGTAGTTGACTGCCAAAAGTGTAGGAAAGTGTAGTAGTTGATTAGCAAAAGTGCGGACCATTAGCAATTTTGGTAGTTGACTACCAAAAGTGTAGGAAAGTGTAGTAGTTGATTAGCAAAAGTGTTGCACTGCCACTGCAAAAATCTCATGGCCATGTCCAAAAATGCCCAAAATGCAATTGTGTGGACACGTATGCGCACGCCTCTTGCGCACCATGGCAAACACGACCAAACAGACCACTTTGCCTACTATATGGGAGGGGGCTCAACAACAACATTTGGTAGTCGGTCTAGCTAGTCATTAACTAGTAATTGGGATGCTAATGAATGGTCACAGACCCTATACAAATATTATTAATGGGTGCATCGTTTGGCTGGTGGTTAATAGCTAGATCACTTTGGTCTTGACCTAATTACTTTTGTAATCGGGCAGACTAATGAATGGTCCCCGATGTTATTTACCCAGGCTGACACGACGCATTCCTGTCTAATGTTTGTTAGGTAGATCACTTTGGCTGTACACCTGATTGCTGGTAGTCAGTCTAGCTAGTGGTGACGCTAATAGTTGGGATGCTAATGATAGACCTTGTTTACTACACTTTTGACCGGATTTTTGACTACCATTTGATACACTTTCTGTACACTTTGGTTAGTACACTTTCTAAACTTATTTAGTACACTTTTGACCGCATTTTTGACTATTATTTGGTACACTTGGTTAGTACACGTTCTAAACTCGTTTGGTACACTTTTGACTGCAATTTTGACTACCGTTGTGTACACTTGGTTAGTACACTTTCTAAACTTGTTTGGTACACTTTTGACCGCAATTTTGACTACCTTTGTGTACACTTGGTTAGTACACTTGCTAAACTTGTTTGGTACACTTTTGACTGCAATTTTGACTACCATTGTGTACACTTTTGACTACTTGAATATAAGGATGTGACAGTACACTTTTTCTATATTCATGTGAGCTTTAGGGCAGGCTTGTGCTGGTGCTATGAGTGCTATAGTTGCTATAGTTGCTCCAATGGTTGACCTCTTTACTTTATAGAACTATAGTTACTTTTGTCACTATAGCAAACCATTAGAGAACTTTAAAGTGGGGACTTGTCTCTAAATGCTATGGTAACTATAGACACTATAATTGACTCTTATAGAACTATATTTGCTTCTAAAGTAAAGTCACCTTTTCCTGATGTATGATAGATGAAAAACTGAATATAGGTATATCCCGGGTGCGCTGAAGACAAATGCATCATCATCTTGATCAGCCAGGTTGATCCATGGAAGGCAGCTAAACAAGCTGGCTGATGGAACATTTATCTCTTGGATCATCTCCCCCAAGGAGAGCCCCCATACAACTATGTGGCTATCATTGCCTACAAATGAGGTAAGGTAAGTGTTATGATTCTATTATTTTCACATTTCTTAAGTCATGTGATCCATGCATCTTATCTCATCACATGACTATACCTAGATTCTTATGACATCACACCTCATGTTTACCTTATGTTACTTCTAGAACGTTCCACTCCACAAGGCTGTAGCCTTCTATGCTTCTCTTCCATTCTATGTGCTTCTTTAATCTCTGTCATGCTTCCATTCTACATAGCCTCGCTACTCCACTATGATATCATCACTTACTTATCAACTTTAGGGTAGACACTCTCAGTAGTATATATACTTGAATACAACATCCAGGGAACTCCAGTTTAGTTCTCTTGGATCTTCCCCTCAAAGACTCCAATTGATCTTGTAATATTCTCTCATTTCTTATATCACTTAAACTCCTCCCACCTTGCAGATTAGGAGCTCTGCAACTGCTTGAGTCATTATTCCCTCTAGTCTCTGTGTTGTATTCTCAAGCTACACTTTGTGATAGTTTTTGAGTGCTTCAGTAAGGATATGAAGCATGTGACCAATGGCCCTACCTCCACTAAGTAACATTGATCCCTCAATGCTGACTGCTAGTATGTTGATGGCCTTTGTATGCCGTGTCAATGTGAAGTTAGAACATAATGATAACTTTGCAAGTTCTAAGTGAGGTGTATTGCACTGTAATGACAAAACTAGAACTTACCTTGGACATCTGGCAGATGAATCGAGTTGAATGGATATTGCAGAAGTGTCACATATATAGACGTGAACAAGCCATGACATATGTAGAATATTCTGATCGGGTGTGCAATCTGATGGGAGTAATTGTTATCATCCTGGATCCCAATTGTGCTGTACACAAGTAACACAACTCACCTTTCTTTTGTTTCCTTCAAGTTTCATCCTTTTTTCCCCTAGTTGTTAGGTACTACTAAAACATAAAACACTGCTGGATTCCATTTGTGGAGTGTATATGCTTGTTAGTGTTACTAATGTTACTACCACTACATGGCAAATTATACACTGTACGAGTGGGTTTGATGAGTGGGTTTGATGATATGAAAAAGGTTGAAAGGTATTCACATGAATTTGCCCACATGAGTATTTAAATAGTGTCCAGTGATTTGTAACATGTGACAGTAGCTTGCAAAGTGGCACACACTATTTGACCACCTGCTCAACCACAACTACTGCTCTTTCCTCACCCCACTCCACTCTTATTTTTAGTTAGTTGGTTAGTTACTCTACCTGTATGTAGACCATAGATAAGGAACAAAACAAAACATATATATATATATTATTTGGAGAAGACAAAAAAGATGGATACTGAGGCTGAAGTGTGATCAAGTGGATTGCAACATGGAATCAGATCAAGACTAGTAGTGGGCAATGGTTGTTCTTTTAATTGTGATTCCTTTTGCTCGTCACCATAGAGACATTAACAATACTATCAATACATCTCATGGGTTGTTGGGGTTATTTGAACATGCCCTGTTCATATTTCCTCCAACAATACACCTGAAGATGCCCAAGGCTACTTCACACTGGACTTTTCACCGGTACTGTTCACCTCTCACAAGCCAGTCACTTCAGGTAACCCTTTTGACCAAGCTCTTAGCTTGATCTGTCTCTACTAAACGTTCAAGCTAAGAGCTACCCATCCCATGGATCATCCCACCTGGGCCTGTCCCATAGGGCCAAGATGACATTGTCCCAGAAGCATCATGGGCTGTCCCAAAATCAATTTTGGGCATGTCCCAATGATGGTGGGCTTGCCCAATCGGGACTTCTTTCCTGTCACTGTCACCACTTCAGGTAACCACTTTGACCCACCTCTTAGGTTGATTAATTCCTGGATATGTTGGACCTATGAGGCCTACTTCCCATGGGCTATCCCAACATGGACCATCCTGATGGAATATACTAGCTCACCCCCCGAGTATGTGGTGGGTAGGCATCTGCATGGGTACACCCTGAGGTATCAGAGGTCATACCCCTACCCATACCCTGCAAATACCCATACCCCCATGCAGGGTATGGGTATATACCCACAATACCCTCATGTACCCTCATATACCCATGCCTACAAACACACTTTTTAGTGGGGTTGTTGAAAAAATGTGATAATATTGATTAGAATGTAGGACATTAGTATTAGGATTAGGATTAGTACTGGTACATCAAGATTAGAATACATTGGAGGGTTAGGATTAGAGTTACAGTGGTTCAAATAACTGTCCCAATGTTTACATGTTTTGCACTAAACCAATAATCTCCAATACCTTCTAACTTAGGCCCTAACCTATTGGTGCATGAAATATAGTACCTATATTTGACTTTCTACTGGTCAAAGGGTCAAAGGATGTGAATAAGATCTGGTGGAATGATGGCCATATCAAAATGACAACTCATTGAAACAGCTTTTTTTACCTTGAATTTCTATTATATATATCAGACACTAGAATGCTGTGAGATGGTTAGATATACTTGCCATTCCACCAAATCTTATCCAAATCCTTTGATCCTTTGACCAGTAGAAGGTCAAGAGTAGGTCCTGTATTTCATATACTCTGAGTCATAGGTTAGGGCTCAGGTTAGGGGTTACTGGGGTTATTGACTTTAGTGACAAACATGTAAACATTGGGACAATTGTTTGAGCCACTGTAGAGTTGGATGACTAGGATCAGGATAGAGGAGACAAGCATTAGCATTAAAATTCATATTCAGATTGTAAAAAAGAGCTCTGAACTTGGAAGTGAGCTGAAATTTGACAATCCTCAAATACCCATGGGTACCCATCATATAAATTTTGCAGCCTTTAGATACCCATTACCCACCATACCCACATATGGTGGGTATGGGTATGAGTGTGGGTATGGCAAAGTGGACCCTACACCCATACCCCCACGTACCCATACCCATGACCCACGAGGGTATGCCATACCCATGCAGTTGCCTAGTGTGGGCTTTCCCACCAGTCACATCACAGTCACTAGGTGTCAGGGGTCCCCATCCACTTTGGGATTGCCCAGGTGACTTGTGGCCCTTCCCAAGTGATTTATAGACATTGCCGAATAGCCCATCTATTACCACTGGGATTGCCTGAGTGACTCATAGGCCTTCCCAAGTGACTCATGGGCCTTCTCAGATGGCCTCTCTATCCCCATTGGGACTGTCTAATTAACTCATGGGCCTTCCCAAGTGACTCATGGGCCTTCCCAGATGGCCCCTCTATCCCCACTGGGCCTTCCCAAGTGACTCATGGGCCTTCCCAGATGGCCCCTCTATCCCCACTGGGATTGCCTAAGTGACTCATGGGCATTCCCAGATGGCCTCTCTATCCCCATTGGGATTGCCTAAGTGACTCATGGGCCTTCCTGAGTGACTCATGGGCATTCCTAGATGGCCTCTCTATCCCCATTGGGATTGCCTAAGTGACTCATGGGCCACCCCAGATGACCTCTCTATCTCCATTGGGATTGTCTAAGTCATTAATGGGCATTCCCAAATGAGCTCCCCACCCACTTTGGGATTGCCCAAGTGACTCATGGGCATTCCCAGATGACCTCCCCACCCACTGTGGGATTGCCCAAGTGGCCATGGGAATTCCCAAGCCCAACTGATTCATGGGCATTCCCGAATGAGCTCCCCACCCACTTTGGGATTGTCCAAGTGACTCATGGGCATTCCCAGATAACCTCCCCATCCACTGTGGGATTGCCCAAGTGGCCATGGGAATTCCCAAGCCCTTGTGGGATTGCCCAACTGATTCATGGGCATTCCCGGCTGACCTCCCCACTCACTTTGGGATTGCCTAAGTGACTCATGGGCATTCCCAGATGACCTCCCCACCTACTGTGGGATTGCCCAAGTGATTCATGGGCATTCCCGGCTGACCTCGCCACCCACTTTGGGATTGCCCAAGTGATTCATGGGCATTCCCAGCTGATCTCCCCACCCACTGTGGGAATGCCCAAGTGGCCATGGGAATTTCCAAGCCCTTGTGGGATTGCCCAACTGATTCATAGGCATTCCTGAATGAGTTCCCCACCCACTTTGGGATTGCCCAAGTGACCCATGCACTTCAGGTAACCACTTTTTGGATGCTAATTGGCTGATACAATTCTCCAAACCCTTTTGGCTTAGAACCAGGTAGACCAAGGTCTGCCCAGGGCTGTTTAGAGTCTATCCTTGGGGAATAGCTGGGTCTTCCCAAAGACTACCCAATGTGCATGCCCTAACCCCCACCTTAATATACTCGGACTACCCACATCCCAACCTAGACTATGGTGTTAAGGGATGTTTGGGCAATCACAGTTTAGCTAAAAGGGGATAGCCTACATTAGTCTAAATGAAAATTTGCATAAATGTTTTATATCTATAATATGAATTTCCAGAGTGAAGAGACATACTGAGAATGTTCTAATATTATAATTAAGTGAGGTAGGAAATTTTCAATATTATTTCTATAAGATTGGAAATTCCCCAGCACTATAATTAAATGATGTGGAAATTTGTTAATATTACAATTATATAAGCTTGGAAATTCTTTAGCATTATAATTAAGTGAGGTAGAAATTCACTAGTGCTATGATTGAGTAAGCTTGAAAATTCTTCACCACTAGTATTAAGTTGGAGGAGAATTTCTAGATTTATAATACTTATTTTATATTTATCTAAATATATCCACTATTATAATTTTATTTATTTAGTTATTTTATACTTATTTAATCATATCTATCATTTTCATTTCAATTTCACTTATCTACTTATTTCATGCTTATCTAATCATATTTACCATTATAGTTTTACTTATCTACTTATTCCATGCTTATCTAATCATATGATTATAATAGTTATACTTATCTACCTATTATATACTTATCTAATCACATCTAATATTAGTAATCCTGCTGATCTACTTATTCCAAACTTATCTAATCACAGCTATCATTATAAAGTATATATATAAAGTATAGCAAAACTCTGGCCAAAAGTGTACAATTGTCTACCAAACCAATTTACAAAGTGTAGAGAAAAAGTGTATACCAAGTGTAGCAAAAATCCACCCAAAAGTGTACACTTTTGTCTACCAAACCAATTTAAAAAGATATAGTGAAAATGTTTATACAAAGTGTAGCAAAACTCTGGCCAAAAGTGTATACTTTTGTCTACCAAGCCAACTTAAAAAGTATATTAAAAAAGTGTACTCAGGGTGTAGCAAAACTCTGGCCAAAAGTGTACACTTTTGTCTACCAAACCAAGTTAAAAAGTGTAGCAAAAAAGTGTACACAAAGTGTAGCAAAACTCCGACCAAAAGTGTACACTTTTGTCTACCAAACCAATTTTAAAAAAAGTGTTGCAAAACTCTGGCCAAAAGTGTACACTTTTGTCTCCCAAGCCAACTTAAAAAGTGTAGTGAAAGGGTGTACACAAAGTGTAGCAAAACTCCGGCCAAAAGTGTACACTTTTGACTACCAAGCCAACTTAAAAAAGTGTAGTGAAAAAGTGTAATGAAAAAGTGTACACTTTTCTCTACCAAACCAACTTAAAAAAGTGTAGTGAAAAAGTGTACACAAAGTGTACCAAATAAGCAGGTGGCTGAAACCAAGTGACATTTTTCGCTTTTTGGATGATTATGTAATCAGAACTCCGGCCACTACTCCTACATTATTACCATTTTCGGCCTTATTGGGAGACTTAGGAGATTATTCAAAACAAATCAAAAACATACAACTATCAGAAACACAATAACATGGATGTCTCATGGTGGGGGCATGTTACCAGTCATCATCCCATGTGAACTGCACCAAATGTACTCAGATTTAGAAGGAACACAAGGAGAAACAATGATTTTTCAGCAAATGTCCTGTCATACCTTTGTTTCAGTCAAGTTCACTTGTATCCTTCACATGCAAATTGATGCAATCTCAACCAATTTTCGCTTTTTTGACACTCATCTCCTTGTGTTCCTTCTAAATCTGAGTACATTTGGTGCAGTTCACATGGTATGATGACTGGTAACATGCCCCCACCATGAGACATCCATGTTATTGTGATTAGATAAGCATTAAATATATAGATAAGTGAAATTAAAATGATAGATGTGATTAAATAAGCATATGATATATCTACATGGTCTGTATACTACTAAAAGCACACTTTAACATTCCTAATGGTTACAAAAAATGATCATAGGACTTCCCAAACTTGCCTAAAAAAGTATAATTGGGATGTCTCATTATAGCCCTAGAAGCACACTTGGGCATTCCCAATGCCTATAAAAAATAGCCATGGGACTTCCCAAACTTGCCTAAAAAGTATAATTGGAATGTCCTATTACAGCTCTAGAGACATGCTTGACCAATGCCAGTATATCTCTTCACTCTGGGAATTCATATAATAAATATAAAACATTTATGAAAATTTTCATTTCGACTAATGTGGGCTATCCCAAAATATCCCCTTTTGGCTAAACTGGGATGCCCATCGGGCAGTCTTGGGGAAGACCCAGCTATTCCCCAGAGATAGACTCTAAACAGCCCTGGGTAGACCTTGGTCTAGCTGGCTCTAAGCCAAAAGGGTTTGGAGAATTGTATCAGCCAATTAGCCTTCAAAAAGTGGTTACCTGAAGTGTCCTACAACAATAATATTGGGATGTTGGGATTGCCCAATAGGTGTTTGGGCAGTCCCACAATAGATATGTAGGTGGTGGGACTGCCCAGTTGGTGATTGGGCAATCCCATAGAAATAATTTGAGGATGTTGGAATTGCCCATAAGGTAGTTGGGCAGTCCCACAACAGATATAGAGAACATGGGATTGCCCAGTTGGTAATTGGGCAGTCCCACAATAATAATATTAGGATGTTGGGATTGCCTAATTGGTATTTTTATGTCCATTTTCAACTAAAACAATAGAATACAGCCTGCTAACTAATACCAAGTAGTATAAATGGGTCTCCAAAATTGGCTTCTGGATAGCCTATTTTTACTTTTTTTTTCAGGGTGGGACTCCTGACACCCCGTGACAGTGACAGGAAAGAAGTCCCAATTGGGCAAGCCCACCATCATTGGGACATGCCCAAAATTGATTTTGAGACAGCCCATGATGCTTCTGGGACAATGTCATCTTGGCCCTATGGGACAGGCCCAGGTGGGATGATCCATGGGATGGGTAGCTCTTAGCTTGAACGTTTAGTAGAGACAGATCAAGCTAAGAGCTTGGTCAAAAGGGTTACCTGAAGTGAGCCAGTTTATTTTCCCTCCTGAACATGCTATCTCTCCACCTCCTCTGATGCAGCATAAGGTCTTTCCTCATTCAGGGACTCTAGTCATTCAGGGACCAATCTTGGAACCTGTTACACTGTCCATCCCCGTCATCCAGCCCAGAGCCTTGATGCATAAATCTTGTGGAGAAGTTTCAAGAATCAACCAAGGAGGTTATAACCTACAGCATCAACTTGGTCGGCCTGTCACTGAATATGATGAGATTCAAGTGAGTGCTGGATGAGACTATCTAGTATTCTTCTCTAAATGAATATACCAGGCTTTTGTCAATCAGCTAGCTCGAGAACATCTCAATATACAAAAGGCATGGGAAAGACAATCCAGGGAATAAGTTTGGGTTGTCTTTAAAAAGGTCAAATAGAGAGTCAAGTCTGTCTATGATTTCCCCAACTAACCATGCTGTTTGACAGTCGAAGGAACAATATCCATCACTTGAGGCATATGAGGGTGATTGGGTTGTGTCTGACTTCCTTAGATGATTTCTAAAGAATAGTTGTGGGTGAAGCTAGCAAGTCATAAATACTAATACTATCAATGGACAATCCATGAGGAATATATAACCATACTAGTGGAAATATCCAGACTGTTGAAAACATGAGGGAGGCTGTGACAAGTTATCCCATCTCATCAAACAAGATAGCATTTATGTGCAATACATATAGTTATTACCTCACACTGTGCCCTTTCAACCATAATGACTTGAGCACAAGGGAGAATGCCCTCCAGAGAGGGTGTATTGTTGAGATGTTGTACATCTACAGTACAAGCCTTCTTGGTGTATTTGACCACCGACAACACAACTCCTACATCCTCTCCCCCTCTCTACCCTTGATAACCATGCAGAACATATTTTTCTTGTCAGAAGCAACAGGAGCCAACTATTTCTTGGGTATATTCACATGAAGTGGCCAGGGCCCTTTTGTTCAATTGGTCAGGAAGACTGCAAGGCAACTAGGTGGCACTTGCTGGCCACTTGGTGATTGGAAGGGACTTGGAACCTTGGTTTTCACTTGGTGGTCAAGAAAACTATCTTGCCAGCCAGGCAATATTTTAAACACTGCATGATAATGTTTGAGTGACTCTACAACCCTCAGCTGTAGAAGAAAATTCAAGTCTGAACACCTGTAAGTATCCACAACTGATGGTACAAATGAAACTTACCAGATGCTAGAGTTTCTGCCAAGGCAACATCGTCATTATCCACCATCCAGGGGTTGGATGATGTACCTGCAGTGGGTTGATCATCTATGCCATCAAGAAGAGAGGAGTTGGTGAGTAGAGGAGTCTTCAGTCTACAGACTTCCTGTGGAATCTGTGCTCACATGAACTCATCTTCGATGTATGTGGACTGTTTTAGTGTGTCAATGACATTCCCCCTAGTGCAGTATCACAGCCCCTGCATCAAATAAAGCATTAGCAATCACAACAGCATACAATATTTGAAAAATTACCTGACAACAACATTGTTTGCCTTAACCATAGCGAGTTTGAAAGCACCAACTTCAACCTCACATGAATCCTTTCCTCCCCTCCTAAGCATCCCCCGCCAACCTTTGTATTCCCCACTGATGATGAAGACTTCCTTGCCACAATGCAGGTTTTCATTGCTGCAATGCTGCACTCCATCAGTATGTGCAAAATGTGTGATTGGTAACATGAATACAACCTAAAGCAATAGCAGATCAATGAAATGCAGGAAACACTGAGGTGACTACATACCAAGGAATTCAAGGTTGAAGTAACATCTAACGTCTTCAGGTAAAGGTTAACCTTAGACACTACCCCAGTTCTCCCTATTGCATCTCCTCACACTACAGCCACAGAAGCACCTACTTGCACATTGTAATTCCTCACAGCTGAGAACCACAGCACATTCACAGGTGACAGGGGTTTTTTGCTCAACAATTCCCTGCTTGCCTTCATGAGGCCTGGACTATACAGTTCCAGTGTCACCGATCTGGATTTGGTTCTCAGGATTCTTGACAGCAGATGGAGTAACAATGCTGATTGGGGCATGGAGAGGCTGGACAGGCATGTATGACTCCAGGAGGAATGGTGGTACTCTAATCTGTGGAATGCAGTGGGGTTAGGGGAAACAGCTGTGATGACCCAATGAACCTACATACCTGTGTGCCCATTGAGTCCACTAGCACTTCAGGTAACCACTTTGACCCACCTCTTAGGTTGATTATTTCCTGAATATATTGGACCTATGAGGCCTACTTCCCATGGGCTATCCCGACATGGACCATCCTGATGGAATATACTAGCTCACTCCCTGAGTATGTGGTGGGCTTTCCCACCAGTCACATCACAGTCACTAGGTGTCAGGGGTCCCCATCCACTTTGGGATTGTCCAGGTGACTTGTGGCCCTTCCCAAGTAATTTATAGACATTGCTGAATAGCCCCTCTATTACCATTGGAATTGCCTGAGTGACTCATAGGCCTTCCCAAGTGACTCATGGGCCTTCCCAGATTAGTGTTTGAAAGTCTGGTTCGGTTCGGTCTTCCTTCCTATTTTGGAAGGACTGAACCAAGACCGGTCCACGTGCACCAGGCATTCCTCTCAAGACCAGACTGGACCAGTGATGACCAGTTTCGATTGGTCCAGCCTGCAGTTCAGGCCAGTTGCAACCAGTTTTTCGACAACCGGTCTTAGACCAGTGAAAGACCGAGTGTTTAGACCAGTGAAAGACCGAGTGTTTAGACCAGTTTTTGCCTATATTTGGTAATAAATACTAATATTTCGTGTTTTCTCCAACACGCAAACCGCCACACACACATCACGCTACACTCTCAACACCCAGGTATGACCACAGAACTCTGGTCATCTTATGACGACAAGGATGGAGCTCGTTGTGCCATACTGAGCAAGGTAAGTATTTAAAAAAAGTTTGTTTAATAGCTACTCATAACACGCAGCCATGGCCACGAGCTCAGTGCAACCCACCCATGTACACCATACACATCACCACCAGGCAGGCTTAGGTCCCTGTCATCCATCATGCATACCGACGGCGTCATGCAGCATGCTAAGGTAGTGTGGTTTCATTTGTTGATGTGTTGAGCACCTGACCTTTTGTATAGGCACCAGTTACTCAAATTTGGACCGAGTGCATTGGGAGTCATCAAAAACAATACATTCAAGTTATTGGGCCTGTTGGGAGGCTTTGTGGCAATGGAAGGAGGCAGTAAGGGTTTGGATGCATCAGTTGTAGCTGGATCCTTGAGATCAGCATGCTGATTGCAATCCTGGCCCTTTTCCTCTCTCCTGCTCGATCTGCCGGAACCACCACATGCAGCTATGACAATGACAACGATGACAGCCTACATGCACCCAACATCCCAGCATGGTAAGTAAAAAATACATTTTATTAACAGTACAACAGGAAGCTGCGGCCTCAACAATGTAGCCACGATGACAACGATGCAACATGCCTGCACAGCCACAATGACAATGACACCAAACATCTGTGCAGCCAACCACACACCCCAACCTACACACCACAATGGTGCAACCATGGGCCACGGGCAATGCAATGCAGCCATGACAACAATGCAATACGTCCACACCCATCCCCACTTCCACACCACAATGACGCAGCCATGGGCCTGGTCTTTTTTCAGCACACGTCGTGGTGATGCAATGCAGCCATGGATCCGACGACACAACACGTCCACACAGCCGCGCACCCCGACCTACACCATGCAGCCTCGACAACCCAGCCATGCAATGCAGCCATGGTGCCAACGACGCAACACGTCTGCACTGCCAACCACACACCTGTTGTAAACACGGTTATGACAGGGTACGTTTGGCCAGGCTGCAAGGAAACAGCAGGAGCCTTTGCAAACAGATATGGTACAACTCATAGATAATCTAGCTAAATACTCTATGAAATGTTCTCACGAGTGACATCGTTCGTACACTTGGCCGATATTTCCAACAACACCCCCACCTACATGCCACAACAGCACAGCCGCAAGCTGTTGACAAAGCCCGCAACCACAGCTCCAACACATCTGCACAGCCAAGCCTGCACCCTGGACCGCTGATGACACAACATAGCTACAACTCCAATGATGCAACACATCCACACAGCCAACCGTGCACCCCCAACTACATCCCACAATAGCACAGCCGCAAGCTGTTGACAAAGCCCGCAGCCACAACTCCAACATGTCCACGCAGTCATGCCTGCACCCTGGACTGCTGACGATGCAACGTAGCCACGACTCCAACAACACAACACGTCTGCACAGCCAACCACGCTCCCCCTCCTACACACCACAACAGCACAGCCGGGCGCCGTTGACAAAGCAATATGATGTTTATTAGTTACAATTCAAGTTGTATAGTTGTATATCACAGGTCAGACACTGTAGTAAGTAATAAAATTTTGTTAATACTTTCAAGCAACTGGTCCTTGAAGACCGGTTGCGAGAAGACCGGTCAAGTCTTCAGCTGGTTTGTGAAAATGAAAAATGTGAGAAACCAAGACCAAAACCAAGAGGGACCAGTCCCAATTTCAGCCAGTTTGTGGCCAAATTTGGTCCTGGTCCAGTTCGGTCCTCAGTCTTTGTTCGGTCCTAGGACTGGACTTTCAAACACTATCCCAGATGGCCTCTCTATCCCCATTGGGATTGTCTAATTAACTCATGGGCCTTCCCAAGTGACTCATGGACATTCCCAGATGGCCCCTCCATCCCCACTGGGATTGCCTAAGTGACTCATGGGCATTCCCAGATGGCCTCTCTATCCCCATTGGGATTGCCTGAGTGACTCATGGGCCATCCCAGATGGCCTCTCTATCTCCATTGGGATTGTCTAAGTCATTAATGGGCATTCCCAAATGAGCTCCCCATCCACTTTGGGATTGCCCAAGTGACTCATGGGCATTCCCAGATGACCTCCCCACCCACTGTGGGATTGCCCAAGTGGCCATGGGAATTCCCAAGCCCTTGTGGGATTGCCCAACTGATTCATGGGCATTCCCGAATGAGCTCCCCACCCACTTTGGGATTCCTCAAGTGACTCATGGACATTCCCAGATAATCTCCCCATCCACTGTGGGATTGCCCAAGTGGCCATGGGAATTCCCAAGCCCTTGTGGAATTGCCCAACTGATTCATGGGCGTTCCCGAATGAGCTCCCCACCCACTTTGGGATTCCTCAAGTGACTCATGGACATTCCCAGATAATCTCCCCATCCACTGTGGGATTGCCCAAGTGGCCATGGGAATTCCCAAGCCCTTGTGGAATTGCCCAACTGATTCATGGGCGTTCCCGAATGAGCTCCCCACCCACTTTGGGATTGCCCAAGTGACTCATGGGCATTCCCAGATAACCTCCCCCACCCACTATGGGATTGCCCAACTAATTCATGGGCATTCCTAAATGAGCTCCCCACCCACTTTGGGATTGCCCAAGTGACCCATACACTTCAGGTAACCACTTTTTGGATTGCTAATTGGCTGATACAATTCTCCAAACCCTCATTTGCTTAGAACCCGCAGGCGCTAGAACCGCAAGCGTCTGCCCGAGGGCTGTCTTAGAGTCTCATCACCATGGCAGATCAGCTGGGTCTTCCCACCACAAAGAACTACCCCAATTTAAGCTGCTTGGGCAACTCCCAGCGTCTTACCAACAAAGGGGATACTTTTGGGCATAGGCCCACCATGTAGTCTACGACCGCAATTGAAAAACTCCTTCATCACAATGCTTCTATACTTCCTATTATATACCAAGTTTCCACGAGTGAAAAACATACTAGAATCGTTCCTAAATGTGCTTATACATTTAATGAAGGCTAGGAACTTTCTTCAGCACATCTTATTTCTAATAAGGATCTGGCAAAATTCCCGCAGCACTCCCGCACTCACATTAAACTCGCAGGTCTGCGCAAATTCCTTGTTAGAACTGGCTCACAATTACTATACCCGCAGCTTGGAAATTCTCTCAGCCATATAATACCCATTAATCTGAAGGTAGGACAATTCCTAGTGGCTAATGCATTGGACGTCCACCGCCGGCTCTCGCTGAAAATTCCCCGCAGTCTTGACCCAATTAAAAAAAAAAAAGTAAAAAAAACTATTGGAGGAGCAATTCATATAATATAAAAATTATCTATAATATTACTAAAAAAATTTTATATATAATTAGTTAAAAAATATACATTTTATATACAAATACAAATACAATCAGTTTATATATCTATATAACTAAAATATACCCCAATCCACACACACATCACACCACCAAACAAATGAATAATATTTTATGTATCAATATAATTAAATATTATTAGATAAATATTAATAGCTTATATAAACACGATATAATAAAATATCATTTCACATATATAAATTTAATTCCATGCTTATCCAAAAAATAATATAGTTTAAAACATATATAAAGATAATAATAATATAATCATAATATACAAGAGATAATATATATAAATATAAACATAACAACTATCAGAAACACCAATCTGGATGTCTCATGGTGCGGGGCGCAATTGTTATGCAGTCATCATATCATGTGAACTGCACCAAATTGTACTCAGATTTAGAAGGAACACAAGGAGACTGAGTGTCAAAAACAGCGAAAATTGGTTGAGAATTGCATCAATTTGCATGTGAAGGATACAAGTGAACTTGACTGAAACAAAGGTATGACAGGACATTTGCTGAAAAATCATTGTTTCTCCTTGTGTTCCTTCTAAATCTGAGTACATTTGGTGCAGTTCACATGATATGATGACTGATAACATGCCCCCACCATGAGACATCTATGTTATTGTGTTTTCTGATAGTTGTATGTTTATAATGATATGATTAGATACACATGGAATAAGTAGATAAGTAAAACTATAATGGTAAATATGATTAGATAAGCATGAAATAAGTAGATAAGTGAAATTGAAATGGTAGATGTGATTATATAAGCATAAAGTAACTAAATAAATGAAATTATAATAGTAGACATAATTAAATAAGCATTAAATATATAGATAAGTTAAATTAAAATGATAGATATGATTAAATAAGTATAGAAATAACTAAATAAAATAAAATATAATAGTAGATATATTTAGATAAATATAAAATAAATATTATAAATCTGGGAAATTCTCCTCCAACTTAATTATATATAATTATAAGACTGGGGAATTTTCAAGCTTACTCAATCATACCACTAGTGAATTTCTACCTCACTTAATTATAATGCTAGAGAATTTCCAAGCTTATATAATTGTAGCATTAACAAATTTCCACCTCATTTAATTATAGTGCTGGGGAATTTCCAATCTTATAGAAATAATGCTGAAAAATTCCTACCTCACTTAAATTATAACATTAGGAAATTCTCAGTATGTCTTTTCACTCTGGAAATTTATATAATAGATATAAAACATTTATGAAAATTTTCATTTAGACTAATGTGGGCTATCCCAAAATATCCCCTTTTGGCTAAACTGGGATTGCCCAAGCATCCCTTAACATTGGGTAGTCTTTGGGAAGACCCAGCTATTCTCCAGTGATAGACTCTAAACAGCCCTGGGCAGACCTTGGTCTACCTGGTTCTAAGCCAAAAGGGTTTGGAGAATTGTATCAGCCAATTAGCATCCAAAAAGTGGTTACCCTGAAGTGTATGGGTCACTTTGGGCAATCCCAAAGTGGGTGGGGAGCTCATTTAGGAATGCCCATGAATTAGTTGGGCAATCCCATAGTGGGTGGGGGAGGTTATCTGGGGAATGCCCATGAGTCACTTGGACAATCCAAAGTGGGTGGGGAGCTCATTCGGGAACGCCCATGAATCAGTTGGGCAATTCCACAAGGGCTTGGGAATTCCCATGGCCACTTGGGCAATCCCACAGTGGATGGGGAGATTATCTGGAATGCCCATGAGTCACTTGGGGAATCCCAAAGTGGGTGGGAGCTCATTCAGGAATGCCTATGAATCAGTTGGCAATCCCACAAGGGCTTGGAAATTCCCATGGCCACTTGGGCATTCCCATAGTGGGTGGGGAGATCAGCTGGGAATGCGCATGAATCACTTGGGCAATCCCAGGTGGGGAGGCCCACTGGGAATTCCCATGGTCACTTGGGCAATCCCACAGTGGGTGGCGAGGTCAGCTGGGAATGCCCATGAGTCACTTGGGCAATCCTACAGTAGGTGGGGAGGTCAGCTGGGAATGCCCATGAATCACTTGGGCAATCCAAAGTGGGTGGGGAGCTCATTCAGGAATGCCCATGAATCAGTTGGGCAATCCCACAAGGGCTTGGGAATTCCCATGGCCACTTGGGCAATCCCACAGTAGGTGGGGAGGTCATCTGGGAATGCCCATTAGTCACTTGGCAATCCCAAAGTGGGTGGGGAGCTCATTCAGGAATACCCATAAATGATTTAGGCAATCCCAATGGAGATAGAGAGGCCATCTGAGATGGCCCATGAGTCACTCAGGCAATCCCAATGGGGATAGAGGGGCCATCTGGAAATGCCCATGAGTCACTTGGGAAGGCCCATGAGTCACTTAGGCAATCCCAATGGGGATAGAGAGGCCATCTGGGAATGCCCATGAGTCACTTAGGCAATCCCAGAGGCCATCTGGGAAGGCCAATGAGTTAATTAGACAATCCCAATGGGGATAGCGAGGCCATCTGGGAAGGCCCATGAGTCACTTGGGAAGGCCTATGAGTCACTCAGGCAATCCCAGTGGTAATAGAGGGGCTATTCAACAATGTCTATAAATTACTTGGGAAGGGAAGGGCCACAAGTCACCTGGGCAATCCCAAAGTGGATGGGGACCCCTGACACCTAGTGACTGTGATGTGACTGGTGGGAAAGCCCACCACATACTTGGGGAGTGAGCTAGTATATTCCATCAGGATGGTCCATGTCAGGATAGTCCATGGGAAGTAGGCCTCATAGGTCCAATATATTCATGAAATAATCAACCTAAGAGGTGGGTCAAAGTGGTTACCTGAAGTGTCCACTATAGTTACTTCTGTGGTGTATATATCAACATCCACAACACTGCCAAATTTGCCCATGACGTGAACATTCTGTGGGTTGGTGTAAGGGTCTTTGATGATTCAGATCAGGTCTCCAGTGGTATATTCATGCTGTAAGTCACAGAGGGGGACAAGACAGTCCTCACCCTCAAGTAATTGCACAGTTGCAGCCTCATCAATTGCATGCAAAACACTGCATTTTCCCCAGTGAGTGGCATCGCACACTTATATGTGGTCACCTATTTTCCAGAACTGTTGATTATAACATTGTTGTGTAGTGGAGATGAATGAGGGATCCACCCCTGACTCCACATGAAGGACAATCTGGTGAGGGGAAGGCATGACGAGAGGCTTTATCTTGTGTTTTTTAAGCTTCAAAAGTAGAAGCCCAGCTACATATATATTGCCTTTGTAGTTGTAGCAGCTTCAACTGCTAACCAATGGTTCAACAGTGGCCAGGTAAAGCTTGGGCATGAAGAGGCAGCAAACATTCTTGTCTTGGCTGATGTCATCCTTCCTTAAGCAGGTCAGCCAACATGATGCCACTAATAATTCAATCATTCCAGCTTCTTCAGTGAATGATAACATGTAACCGACATTGCGGAGGCCCCTTGACTTCTTACTACCACCATGTCTGATTTAGCGCCTGCTACCTCTGCTATCAAACACAAATGCCTCCCTTCTGAGGCTTGTATCATCCGCTTATCTGACATTGGAAGGCATTTCCATACCTTTCCAAAGGGCACATTTAGTGCTCAGTTTGCTCCTCCTGCCCTTCCTCTCTTTGTCACCCGCTACTGTGCAGCGCACCCACTCTACTGGCAATGGACCACCAAAAATGGCCTAAATGCAGGCAAAACATTCAAGGTGCCCACCGTATCCACTCACTGTTCTAAGGGCTCCCCCAAGGCCACCTTGTGGCTCATCAATGTTTTTCACTCCTTCAAGGCTCACCTCGCTCCATTGGTGTTGCATGATGGAAAAGTACCTAAACCACTCCTTCAGATCTACCAGAGCAACATGGTGTTGCATCTGCGAGCTCAACTACGTGCTCATTCACCTTCTGATACTGCTCCCCCATCCTTGCAGCTTGTCGCACTGGGTGATGCCCACCTACCCTGAACCTTGAAAAGGCTGTGCTGTGCAGCCCAGCCATGTCACCACCCCCACCTGCCCACCCTTTTTCCGACGACACTTCTCTGATCAAATCTTTGAAGGCACTTTACGCCTCGGCGATCTCCCAGATCACCATCTTAGAAGCAGAATTAGTGGCCCTCTGCTCCAACCCTGAGGCCTCATCAGCCCACTCTATCCCCCCCGTGAACACTTCACTCACCTCTGCTGCCCCCTCCCCCAATCCCTTCACAATTGCTGCAGGCCTAGTTCCTGCTGCAAAGCAATCCACACGTGCACAACCTGCTCACAGAGCTCGGGTCAGAGGAACAGCTGGGCCTACTGGCCCCACCCACCCCACCACTTAACCTACTCTTCTTTCCTCACACCTGCTCACATTCGGAAGTGGCTTCAGCCAGTAACTGTAAGCTGTCCGGTTTTACCTTACTTTACATATCCTTTTACTGTATGCATGACATCAATTCCTCATATGCCTAACTATCTTGATGGATGGGTACTTGTTTATCTATAGCACACACAGAATCCCTAAGCCCATGTACAGTATCTCTCAGGTCCTCTTTCTGTATCTAGCTCAGTGTTGTCCTACATAGGGTAGCATACCCCAATTGGACATAAATGGATTACAAAAAAAAAAAAAACTGACATTGCCCTGGTAGATCCCACATTTTGAAATTGTATACCAACCAGGTGTTGCAGGCTGGAGTACACCAGACACATTGATCCTATCCTCCAACAGTACCAGAGACCAGCATTTGATGCAACTGGAGTGAGAGCTAGGGAGTGTATGAATGAAAGTATGGGGATCAGCTGCAACAATGGTGATGCATCCTCAGGATTGTGGGAGTGACCTATGCTCCATAGTGGGGAGGCCCTTGTCATTCCAAGACTTAATTATATATTGTACAGAAGAACCTTGAGGAAAGGTTAGCACAGTTCAAAAGTATTGTAAATACACTCACAGGGTAAATTTTGACCACTCAAGTACTGGTAGCTTGGGTCTCATCTAAAGGAGGGGATGCACAGTCTGACAAAGGGGGAGAGAGAGACATTGAGTGTGGCATAACTGAAGGCATATACTGCAAAAGTGAGTGAAGGTGCTGGTCCAAAGGCAGAGAAGCAAAATGAGCCTCTCACTTCTCAACAGTAGTTTCATGCAAGAGACAGGAAATAAAATCCTCCCAATACTGCAGTTTGGTGTCCTTTCTGTACTGGAAGTCTATATGGCACAGCAACATTTCATAGGGCAAGGTGCCTGACATCCAGTCACAGATTTTCTCCCACATACTTGCACTGTCTAAGACCTCCATATCCTCATCTTCCTCATCTTCCTCATCCTTGTCAGTTTGACCTTCATCAGGCTCAACAGAGCCTCACCCATAGCATTGGGTGAGGGTATGGACAGCTTGGGAATATGTGGAAGGCCCTGTGGTCACCAATGTTGGGTAGACATGAGGACGTGATCGTGCCATGGATGGGTCTTCATGAATGTCATCTGGGACAATGAATGAATCTGTAAAATGTTAGGTGTAGTCTAGCACAGTGAGAATTGACACACTGCTGCCTTCCTCCTCATCATCTGATGCTTGTCCATCACTCCCATCATCAATGTGGGCCTCTACATCGACATACCACCTTACCTGCCTTATAGTCAGTTATATAATAATGGCAATATAACTGCCCACATATGGCTGCCATCATAGCCCAGTCTCAATGATCCTGTGGTTTATGATGTGCAGGTGAACCTCCATCCAACCGTGATACCTGCTTGCCACTTGAAATTTGATGATGTTTGGCATGATGTGTGCCATTGAATCAATCTTGCTGTATATTTTTTGTACTGTTGACTTGGTTATGTGACCTGCAGAGGTTAACCAGGAGGATGCCAGGTGCCAGGCAGAATGATGCACATAAACCAATTGATTATTTATCATTTTAACAGATCGTCCGATTGGGAATAGCTACAGTAATCCACTGGCACTTGAACCACAAAAACTTATGTGCCTTGCATTCCACAACAACACAAAATTAATTAGATCAGAGTGTACCATAAGTTAGGTATACATATACCCTTGCCTGGAATATAATATCTACTGGAAATAATTTGTTGTGAATGTGCAGTGCACTGCAAGATTAATGGCCCTTTATCCTGTTACACTGACACCTGAACCACCACCAAAATGGGTATATCAGTGTGATCAGTACCATTTTTATTGCTGCTCCCAACATCTTCTCCTCCCACGACAGCTGGCTTTGCTTCTGGTGGCTCAAGCTTTCTGAGCTTGGGCCTTTTCCAACCAATCCGCCATTTTTCAACTTTGCGAAAGCTCTCTCTTACTCCCACATGTCCAGTTCCTTGTGAAACGCCCCCCTCTGTGCCTTATTTCTGTTTTTCTGCTCTTTGTCCACTTCCTTCCACACTGCTATGACACCAGACAATTCTTCCTTCTCTCACTGCTGATTTTCTTTCGCAACCTTTTCCTCTTCCAAGGCCTTCTGATGTTCAACAACGAGATCAAAGAAATCATCGCCCATGAGTAGCCAAGGTAAACCATCACCATTCAGCTGACCCTTTTTCACTTTTTTATGCTGTTCTTCTTGAGCAGCCAACTGCTCAGCCATGTGACCACAGTACATTGATTGCAGTACAGCCGCTGACTGCATTCCAAGTAACGCACTTTTATACTGGGTTTCGCAATCATAGGACTCTCGCAGTGCAGTTTGGTATGTCATTTCTGTTTCATCTTTGGGTTCATGATTGAGCAACAGGTGCATCCATTTGTGGGTTGGTGTCACCAGAGATAGAACGAACTGAGACGGAGTCGATTTGATGAAGTAAGTGGTGTTTCGTTCACGAGAAACAATACTGATGTTGATGCTAGTGCACCAAGTGCTTCCTTAGCATTCACATGCCATTGTGGATGATGCAGAGACTCGACTGTATTGTGGGGAGCCATGGCGCTGGGTGCAAAAAGATCAGGCAGCCACTGTGTGGAGGTCGACGGAGTCAAGGGACTGGTGTTGAGTTCATCTCTGTTACCCAGATGATACTGACGCATTACTGATGATACCAGATGAACAGGGCTGGGCAGTGGGAGTGGGAGCTGACCATGTGACGATGTCTCCAGGCTTGAGGCCATCATCTCCCCTGTCACAATGTTGGGATTGAGTGGCCAGACACCAGTCTGCTTGAAGGCCAAGCAGACATTCTCTGGGGTGAGTGACTTTTGATGGGCTTTCTGATAGACAGATATAAAGTTTGCCTTTGTGATCTTCTGATGAGTGGAGTTTTGGAATAGTGTTCAAGTCTGGTTCCTCTGGAGTTATCGGAGTAGCCGAGATAGTAGGAGTATACATGAAGGAGGCATAATGGATGTTGGCTTCAACTTATGTGTTGTGCCCTTGCCACAAGTTCTCGTTCAAGTATTTACAAAGGAGTGGAGTAACAGAGGAGGTACGGAGTTGGGTCAGAGTGACGACAAGAAGACTTGCTTCAAGTGTCAAGTGAGGAGAACAAGGAGTTGGTCACAGGAGATTCAAGACGAGTTTGTTAGGAGGAGACTAAGATGATATTCGAACTGCAGAACACTAAGTACATGTTGAGCTTTTAAACTACAATGGAGAATGACCAATAAAGGAAAGTAGCTACAATGACAAGTAAACACAAGGTATCCGGAGAGCCGGAGATACCATAATCAGACAGAGGGAGTCAGAAGGAGTCAAAGGGAATCATAGGGAGTCAAAGGGAGTCAATATGAGTCAGGAGGAGTCATGAAGAATGTACTAAACCAAAGTGAGTCTAATGCAACAGGGCTGTCAAGAAACGTCAAGATAGAATGGAGAGACATAAGCAGAATTAGTAATCAAGATAGAAGTAACAACAGGAGATGAACTGGAAGAGCGGAGATGAGGTGAGAGCATTGTATGAGATCTGGAGATGGTCCAGAGATCCAGAGAAGTCACACGCAGTATGGGATATGACAAATAGATCACGTTCAATTGTCCAGTACCACTTGAGGGGACTGAATATAACAACATTGAGTCTCTGATCGATATGTGTTGTATGGGCTGGATAGCAAAGTACATGAATATTATTCTGTTGTGCATAGTCTAAAAAGTCCTTGGTGTAGTGCAAATTATGGCCATCAACGAGAAGGAGGCAGTTATGGCCAGGGGCATTTGCTTTGGAGTATGTCTTCTTATTGAAGTCTTCAATCCACTGCTGCCCAATTTTGCCGTCTGTCACCCCTTTGGTGAATGGGCAATGCTATTAAAACATGCCAGTGAGTAGCGAGTCAAAATTTTCAGTCATCATTATTGTATACTCACAACACTTTCAGGGTATTGTCTTGATACCAATTAGTCGAAAATGACTGACCCTTATAGATGATGGTTGGCACAATAGAATCTCCATCCACACAGATTGTCACCATCATAGTGATCATCTCACAATTTCTGTCCCGCTGCTGATACTGAAGTTTTCTGACCCACTGTCATAGGCCTTCTCCCAGCTGGAACCCCATTTCATCAGCAGCCCAAATACAGCCAGGCTTGGTGATATTGTACTCATTAATGGTCTGCATGAGTAGGTTGAACCATGCTTCATGTGTATGCTTGCTTGTTCACAGCTTGCCCGCATGCAGTGTCAAGTGAGGAGCTCCAGTATGTCCCAAGGCAATTCATGTGACGATTGAGAAAGCAGTCTGTCCAATTGACACCAACACCACTCATCAGAAAATCTTTGCAGTGTTGCCCCTGTAAAATAGAGTCTACATGGAGCTTGAGATGCCTGTGTGTTAGCAGAAACCCTTGCACTGCAAGCTCCAAACAATATTCCACAATGTTTTCCTCTTCTTCAGGGGTAAGCCATGCATTGTTCTCTTCATTGGCCTGCTGACATGATCTACCTCCATTGAGTCTTCACAGGAGCATCGTAT
This sequence comes from Melanogaster broomeanus, assembly GCA_014904935.1. NCBI lineage: Eukaryota > Fungi > Basidiomycota > Agaricomycetes > Boletales > Melanogastraceae > Melanogaster > Melanogaster broomeanus. The sequence goes on along the minus strand of MU123744.1, from coordinate 69,171 downwards.
GGCTGAGTTTGACATGCTTCTTCTGCCTTCACAATTCCTCCTCTGCACCATGGCAGATTGTGTGTAGATTCCTCCGTTCTTCCTCTGGCTTCTCCTGATCTTCCTGGTACAGCTTGATAGCATATGATAGCGCATCTTCTTGATCAGAAACTGCTGTGTGCTGTTTCTGTACTTTGGACTTCACTCAGCCAGGTATAATTTGACTGAAGGTGGAATCATGTAGGGTGACATTTGTCACTTTTAATTGCTCATCACTCGCAGTTTGGTCTAGTGCTGACATTTAACATGATTATCCATTTTAGGCTTATTGTTACTGATCGCACACATATGTGCTCCTCCCCACACTCCCTTGGCTGGCATTGTCATGGCAAGCCAACAATATTTTTTTTCGTAGATCGTACATGATGGAAAATAAGCCAAGACCTTTCTGTACATACTGCAATGATTAGGATAGTAGAGATGTTTAGTTTTCTTGCTTGAGCAGCTGAATACCACAAATTGAGCAACAAATTACTATACTGTCTGCAAGTTTCCAGGACTACAAATTTCATAGTCCTCTATATTGTAGCCCAACATTCTAAATAACTACTTTATGTGTTGTGTTACCTGGATCATTGATAATTTGTACATTGTGGCCATTGGGTTCAAGTGCCAGTGGTGGTTCAAGTGCCAGTGGATTACTGTATATGTAGATATTCTTTTTTTTGCACTTGAGTGTGCAAAGCTACATGATACATTACTACTGGTGGGCATAATAACCCAGTGGGTTAGATGATGTTGGAAAGTGAAAGAGGTACTCGTGTGAACTTTCCTTACATAAATAGTGTCCAGTGATTTGTAACACGTGATGATCCTCATTTGGATAGCAGAGTTGCCTGAGTGTGGTGCACTATTTGACCAGCCACTCAATCAAATTACACCTCTTTTTCTCTCTTCCACTGCTACTACTATCACTCAATCATCTTACTTTTTTTGTTAGTTGGTTGGTCAATTACTTGTATTCTAAGTAGCCATAGACAAGCTGAGAGCTGAACCCAATATATTCAAAAAAAGTCAACAGCAGAACCCAATGGAGGAGACAAAAATTGAGTAGTAGTGATTTTTGTTAATTTTGACAATTGATTGATGCACAATCAAAGAACCCCAATCAGATCAAGACCTGATTGGAGGAGGTATAGTACACTATCTCATAGTGAATAACATTGTAATGAATAAGACCTCATAGTGAATGGTCAGACCTGGGAACCACATCCGTCCCTACCAAATTATTCATAAAATCTCATGTTATAATAAATGCTGATTTGGGGGGGTTATTCACTATCACATTAGGAAATCTAGGGGGTGTGGTGTACCTACATAGAATGAAGGGTCAAAAAACTCAAAAACTTTGTGCACAGTAGTCAAATTTTAGTCTTGAACCAGACATTATGGTCACACCTTTGGAAGTCTCTGGGTTCTAGGAAGTGCCCACAAGAGTTGTTTTCAACTCTGCTTCCTAGAACGGATGGTAACAAGACTAGTCAAATTTAGTGAGGAATGAATCTCTTGAAAATCAACCACATGCCACCCAATCCAGAAAGTGCACATTGTGCAAACCTCAAGATGGCCACAAACCATATCACTAGGCTCCAAAACCCTAGCTAATTCTCAGAAGCAGATGACCTTGGATTGCTATTTTTCACCTTTCCCCAACTTAAACTAATTCATGGTCATAGTACCATTCAATAGACCTTTTTTTTTTACGCAACATGACCACTTATTTCATAGTTCTAATGCATTATGGATGCATTGTGGATACTTGTTCAACCATAGCATGACATCATCTCTGAGAGACCCTACACAATGTCACAATATGTCACATAACATGACAATATGGTGATGAATATAACATCATAATGAATAACAGATGTAGGGGATCAACATTATTCACTATGAGATAGTGTACTGTAATTGGAAAGTGAAGTCACATACCCCATTCCAGAAGTCCTATGCTCCTTTTCACTGTTTCAGAAAACAACCTCTTTGGTAAGGTTGTTCCTTTGGCGGTTCTGCTATTCACTCTTAGTGACTGACTTCCCTGCCCCCAGGACTACTATCATCAGCAAGGAATAGATGTGATTGAAGAGAGAGGGAAAGATGGAGGGTCATAATGTTGCCTCAAAAAATATATGAGCATTGCTGTAAAGGCACAGGCACTTGCCTTGTTCATATTTGCATACTTCATTCACTGCAGCCAAGTCTTTGTCCCCCTTTGGGCCATTCCACCATCAAATATGCATTATTTTGCATTGAATTTGAGCACTACGATATTACTAGCTCAGTGGACCACATGGCAGTCACCAGTAGGCCATTTATGTGGCCCTCTTAGTGGCCCAAAAAGTGTCCATATCATATCGGCTGCAAATTCACACTTTGTTTTCAAATATGTATTAGCATCAAATGCAATCTCAGCTGACGTCCCCAACTCAGAATTTGATATGAAATAGAATATCCAATTATATTTGTAGACATTTGCAGCATATGTAAGACCATCAAAGTTTTCAACTTCGGCAGCATTTGTTGTAAAATATTTCCCCTGTTCTCACTTTGTTCTCTCAGCTATCTCTCATGATCATAATTAAATACATATTTTGCTTTTGTTATCTTTATTTGTGACAAACAGATCCCTTGTCCGAGGTACAATCTGATAATCAATATGTGGTGGCTATGTTGTGTTGACCTTTCCTGGCATGTCTCAGGTGTAAGCTAGTGAGCTTGGGCTTGCTGTGTAAGATTTACCTTAGCCAGGAGAAAAGTGTCGAAGAAAAGCTATCCAAGTCTTCAGATTTATCAGTGTTGGGGACTGATGATGAGATTGGCTTCAGCAGGGGCCGTGTAGAGGCAGTAGCAGGTAGTGGGAAACATGAGACAGGCCTAGGATGGATGATAGGGGACTGGAGTCAATAATCATACCCAAAGCACATGTTGAGCCATGGGATCAAGGTCCCTCAGGCTGAAGCATGAGTCTGGTTCATCTTCATATAGGGATTCATCAGCAGAAAGTCTATCAAGTAGATGTTGTGGGTTGTCATCAATGTCCTCCCCACAAGGCAGATCACAGGTGGACTTGTTGGCCTTGCACCACACCACAAGACAGTCTGTGCATCCATTGTATCCTTTCTCCCACTGAACATGAACACTGGAAGTAGAGGTTTTTGAGCTGCTAGGCAGCAAGAACCTTGAGATGGCTCAAGGGTCTATGATGGGACAGGTAGTGATTTCTTGCCTTGGACAGTCTGTTTTTGAGGGCTGGCCATCATACTAGGTGTCATGGTGGTGTCAGAGCTTGAATGAGTCAAAAGAAAAGAAAATTTCACTAAGTTGGCTTACTGTTTCTAGACTTTCTTAACTGTGAAACACCCTATAATATAATAGAATGTTCAAAATGCAGCATGAATTATACCATATATATTTAAACTAAAACTGCAGCAGTGTTCTGACTACAATGAATGTTGAGATAATTATATAAGTTGCCACCAGGCTGGTCAGAACAATATAACAATTATATAAGCAGGGAATAAATGAGAAATGTGTGTCAGCATAGAAAAGTGAAAGATAGATACATTGTTGTGCAATGAAACTATACTGTGACATGAATGTCTCCAAAAGGGAGAACAGCAGAGACCTGAAGGAAATCAGAGAATAGGGAAAGGGAAGGGTGAGACTGGAAGGAGAAGAAGTAAAGGCAAGGAGATGTTGCCAAGCAGGCAGATGCCAAGAAGACCCTGAAGAAGTGTGTCACACCAGCAAGAAACTTCAGGAATAGAAGAAAGGTCAAAGTGATGAAGGCAAACCACAACATTCACATGATGGCAGAAACACAACAGGCAGAGAGGTGAGGCATGGCAAGAGATGTGTAGTGAGAGTGTTTCATATCCATGTCCAGACCCCTATTCCTGAGTCTGGCCACACCTGCTCTCTGGTCACACTCACACATCCCCGGCCCCAGACTCAACCTCAGTCCTATTTCAGTATAGTCTTCATTAGTGAGCATGGCAGTGTCTGTCAGTCACTCCATTCTGTTTCCTATTCACATCTCATATCTGGCTTCTGTATGAACTCTTGTCCCAGTTTTGTCATTGTCAGCTTACTGTGCCTCTGGTGAACTCATGGCAAATGGAACAGTCCTGGAAGGGATGGGGTGGAATCTCATGCCTTTCTGGTGTGCATGTCATTGAGAATGCCCCATGCTGTAACGGGCCTTGGTGCATACCAGAGTGACTTCCTTACCTCATAGTTGATGATACATGGACATGCAGACCTAGGCTTCAATCTAGCAGGACGAATGCTATTCATCGGAACATATCACCAAGAAGACATGTGGCTAGCCATGGTTCTGTGCTGATTTACACAAAAAGATGTGCTAGATGATGAGGAATGGATACATGATGGAGAAGCAAACATGGTACAATTGGAAGCACCATGCATGGCAATAACAGATGGACACTTCTGCATGATGGTGGCACTGTTATCAACAATGCTTTTGCAGACAGGGTACAGGGACATATATATTTGTGACCCGACACTGGAGGACCTTATGATTATGAACATGAAACAGGTTACAAATCTAATGTGAGTTGTACCATGACCATAATCCACATGTTTGCACCATGGGTGCACCTGCATGACACACCTTTTTGGTACATGCACAAGCACCTCTGGTGCATGTGTGGCTTATTTGTCCATCTACTAACAATTATGTTTTCAGATGTGAATACAATGTCAATCAAGCATGAGTTGACATATATTCAAGTAATTGAGGACACAGAGGGAGTGAGTTGACCTAGACACCTATCCATTGCTCAATGAGCAGGGAAGGGAAAAGCAGGTGTATGATGAGGCCTGATGTCAGATTCCACAATGAGAAGCCATCATCGGGTGAGGCATGAGCACAACAGGAATGCTACATGAACTATTCCATCATGATCAAGAGAATATGATGCTAGAAGAGGCAGATATGCCTGTCATGCCACACTACATCTATCCTGTAGCTGCCTGAAGCAGACAGGACAGTTCCAAGCGCACAGATTGTTCAGTTGTTTCAGCACTCAGCTGCAGATGATCAATTGTGTGCTGATATGGAGTGACAAAAGTGAAGGAAAGGATGAAGAGGAATGAGGTATTGCATCGCAAGGATACAATGTATTCGTCCATCATATACAATCACAAGCACATTTCCATGATGTCCAATGAGGGATGATGACCACAGCAAGCACAGGGACACACATGCAGGGAGCAATGTATAGCTTCAAAGTGAAGAGATTCTACAAAGAGTGCAAACATGCACTGCCATTTGAGAGATCTCATGAAAAGATCATGCAAGGCACTTATGACCAAGCACCTCAAGGACCGATATCGGAATGTGATGTAAGTGAAGACAAAGGATGCTTTGATACCTTCTCACCAGGAATGCAGGCATATATTTGAGCACATCATATGGCCACTGACAAGGATGTGGGCACATCCCAACATGCTCAAGCAGGTGAAAAAACATGTGGTGATATTCAAACAAGATGTGAGCTTGTGATGACATGCAACAACTGACCTGATAGAGATTGCTTTCTAGGTATTACCCAGCATAGTCAAATGGATGACATTTGGTTTATGTTTGTTGTTGAAGAAGGTATGGACACAATTCAGCGGTGATATGGAACAATGGGTGCTGATACCACAATACTTTATCAAACTAATCAGTGCACTGGAGCAAACACTGAATTATGTGCACACAGGGAACTCAAAAGTATTGACAAAAGGAATTGGCTGTGGCTGTTGCAGGGACTGCTTTATGATGGACTTCCTTCATTATCCCAGCTCCTCAAGACCAGGACACTTGGAGAGATCCATATCAAATTCAAGGTTGGCCGGTCACTTCAAAATTGTGCCCTCAGATGGCATCCCATCAGTCTATTCTTTTCAATTACAGACAAGAACTATTGCAAGTATATCAAGTCCTGTGTTTACAACTCACACACATGTGGTGCATGTGCATGTTCATGTTGAGGAACATTCTAATACAGTCCTAGGTGTATGAAGCCACGTTCAACATTAATCACAGTATGAAGTTCATTCCAACTACATTCTTACCTTCCCACACAGATCCAACACAGTGGTTACGGTTGTACATCGTACATCAGGGGTTGGAAATGTATGAAGAAGATATCCGCACATTTGCCAATGTGTGAGTGCAGTCTTCAGTGCATGTGACAAGGAATATTGGACATGAACAACTGACAGCATTGGAGACATCATTTAGACCACAACCTTTGTCATCCAATAATGACTCATGTGCCAATCTGGTGAAGGCAATGGTTGAAAATCCAGAACATCTTGCACATGGCCTGCCTACCTCACAACTTGGGCAAAAATCAACATCCTGGCTGCCATTTCTACATGGAGGGTCTGGATTGGCATTAAGCCAAGCTTGGGACAGACACTGTGGTCAATCACACTGCCACAATCAGAGTCTTATTTACTGCTGTGTATATGTCTACATATATGACTTATGCATTATATTCAACATCAAGAGGGTTAGAACAATGTATATGAACAGACAGAACACAAATGTGGCGCATTTGTGTGATTGTTCAATATAATAGATGTGTATGAAATGGTACATGTATGTGGAAGACATGCACACGTGCCTGTGTCGCATTTGCATACATCAGTGGTACATGCAATTGGTGCATATTATTGAGTTGTTTTACAATAGTAACTACTTTATAATCTGTCTGTTTTCATTGTATTTTATGTGGTAACCTGTTACCTGAACCTAGGTGTAACCTTGGGCCAATCCCATTAGATTAGATCCACCTAAATCCTCACCATGCTGGCTGGGTCCACCTTTTCATACATGCCCATGTCAGTCCATGGTACCTCCCAATGATCTTGAACAGTACAACCCTCCATCATCCCCGTTGCTTTACCTGACCCCAACTTCCCTGATGGTCCACCTGTCTGTAGTTCAACACCTCATGTCTGGCCACATCCAAATGTGAGGAGACATCCACTGCCTTAGCATCATGGACTGTGCTTGAAACAGGTGCCACCAGTGGTCCACATCCTGAGCGAATGCCAAGGTACAAGCCATTGCTTTGGTATTCCCAGAGTCCCATCAGTCTAAGAGAGTGAGCACAACCACTGGTGATATTCACAGAGTTTTTTATGTGGCTTTGGGGAAAACAAGTCACTTAAGTATGAGGATAATGTACAAATGAGCCAACATGGGTACAAAGAACTGTATTATGTATATGACCATGAATGGAAGTGCTCCTATGTGCCCTTTACACTCTCCCCTTCTTGAGCCAACTCTGGCTCAGATACTGGCAGAAGTTCCTCTGGCTCAACATCCATTGGTACAGCAGCGGGTGGAACCACAATGGTGGTGATATTGCCCAGGTAGGCTTGTGGGCTTGAAAGTAAAGATCTGCCTGTCCGGCAAGGTCTTCAAGGTCACCGTGATGCTTGGCACAAAGATACCATCTTGCAAGCCCATGTAGATGCTTTCCTAGAAGATGTCAAAGACAACAACATCCATAAAGGGCATGATGATGTAATTCTTCCATTGCCAGGTGGTCCCATTTACAGGGGCTGTGGCAGCTGTGGCAGGATTCACCTGCGGGGAGCCAGGCTGTTGCTACTCAGTGAAGGACAAGGGTTCCATGCTGAAGCACAACTGGAACACCCATGGAGGAGGGTCCTTGGCAATGGTCACACACTGCCCATGCATGGTGCACATGTTGTTCCATAGCATTGGCAAGGCCTAGTTCATGGTACAGGTCAACTGTGGACCCATCAACCATGGACCCAACTTGCACCCCTCTGGCACTGTTGAGAGTCACAGGATGGGCCAACTTCCTGCCAGAGGTTAGAGGCACAAAGAAGAAGTGAGAAGGTCCTTGTGGTGCTGAAGGACAAGCACACTTCCAATGAACTTGAAGGCCTCCTGACTGGCCTGACCATCACAGTAAAACTACATTTCAACACTGATCAGAATGCCCTTGATGGACATGGTTGCTGGTTTACAATCCTGACCCTCATGCACAGTGCTCACATGCCAAGCAAAAGGTTAGTGACCCTTGGAACCACCAATTCCACAGAGCTTTAGTAAACACTGGGTGTTGATCCCACCATCAAACAAACAGTATCCAGCCCTTGTACTTCAGCTCATGAGGGCAATCATTGGCATGACACTGGCTCCTAACCAAGTCTTCCACTTCCCGCTGTCTTCCTGCAGGATCTGAGGTCGAAGGATCCCTCCCAAAACAATGAGGCCATCCTGGTGTCCTTCCAGGTGTTTCCCTGGAGCATTGTGGCAGCCACCATTATGGAAAATTGGAAGGATGTTATACAAATATTTATATGACTGAGGGCTCTTTGACACTCCAACATGTTCTATGATGCAACCTCCCTTACTTCAGACCTTGCAAAACTTAAATACTTCATCTGTCAGATCACCCTCTGTTATGACCTATCTTGGATGATGGTCCATACACATAAATAGGCATCAAGCCAGTCACTAACCCTACAATCCGGGGAGCCATCACCCATTGTACATCTTTAGGGATGATGCAAGTGAATTAGACTGGAGAGCTACGACTCTACAGGCTACCTACTTATACTACAGTAGTGGCTATGCCAGAGCCTACCCTAATGTGCTGTGTATCTAATAATAAGTAAGGCTACACTAGAAAAGATGAGAAGCATCTGTGATATGCATGTAGAATGGAAGAGAAGCATAACGTAAGGTGAAATAGAATATCATAATGTGAAAAGGAAGCATAGTGAAATAGAAATGTACTTGTGAAGGAATGTGAAAGGGAGGTGTTGTAACACCCTCCTGCAAGCCATCCTTGGAGTTGGAGCAGAAAAAAACCATACCGTAGGCAGCGATGTCAAGTGAGTGCATTACATCTTGACCATGGCCATGCAAGGGTCATGTTTTTTCACCATGGCAGTCATGTTGCACTCGTTGGTCCTGGCCATGGGGTTACTGAAGCCCTTGAAGGCAACATGGTCACTGAACTGTCACAGTTTTGGTGGCACCTGACCATACTGGTTCCATAGTCAGCACAGAGACCATGTGCATGGATTGTTTGCAAGATGGGCTTGTCCAAGGCTTTGACCCAGGTCGGGATCGCCTATGGGGACATCACCAGAGTCAACAAACTGACCAAGGACATCACTGGAGTGGTGGACAATGTGTCCAACATGAGCTGTGGTTACTGCTTTCTCAAGGAGCATCCCTGTATTGACATCCAGATGAGAGTGTGGCTGTATCTTGTCAAAGGACAGTGCCTGGCCAGCTTTGACATGTCTGGCAACCTTTGCTGGGACATTCCTCAGGTCAAGTTGCTGCTAGACCAATGCCAACATTTATGGCAGAACATCATCCATGTCCTATATGGCCTCATGGGCTTGGCCCCTAAGAGGGGGATACTGTCACAGCCATATCTGGACCCCTATTCTCAAATCTGGCCACACTTGCACATCTCTGGTGCCACTCATGCATCCCCAGTCCTGGTCTTCCTCCATGTCTCATTTTAGTATAGTCTCCATTCTTGATCATGGCAGTGTCTACCATCACTGCATTATGTGTCCAATCTATATTTCATATCTGGCTTCTTGTATGTTCTCTTGTCCTGATCCCGCCTTACTAATTACTGCACCTCTGACTTCACCTTACTAATACCTTACTCATCTTCCGGTCTCCAGATTACTGGACTGTGCATTCCTATGCTACCTTCTAGTATTTAAGCTGTAGTTACTTGTCCAGTTGTCTTCCATCTGAAATCAAATTAGTCACTTATCCTTATCTGCCTTAGACTGGAACCTATGCAAGGAGTCGACTCTCCTCTTGAGTAGTTGAACTCAAACAGTCTATGGTGGCAGAAATGGTGTGGGAGTGATGAAATGAGATTAAGACCTTACACAACTGTGGGAAAACATGAGTACAGTTCAAAACAGTGGAAAGTTGCTGCTTGTGTGAGTTGATGAAGGACAGTGACAGGATAGGAGAAGTAACTTAGTTGATTTCAGACTAGAGACTACTGGACAAAGTATCTACAGCTTAAATACTATAAGGGGACATAGCAATGCATAGTATGGTATTCTGGAGACTTGAAGATGGGTAAGGTATTAGCAAGGCAAAATCAGATGCGCAGTAATTAGTAAGACAGAACTGGGACAAGAAAACATACAGAAAGCCAGATATGAAATACAAGTCAGAAATAGAATGGAGTGATGACAGACACTGCCATGCTCAGTAATCAGGACTATACCACAATGAGACAGGAATCAAGTCTGGGGCTGGGGATGCGCGAGTGTGGCCGGAGATGCACTACTATAGCCGGACTTCTGAATAGGGGTCTGGACATGGCTGTGACAGGTACTCTCCTTGATGCTGCTGCTCTGCGTTGCCTTGAATGGCAATATCCAGACACTCCACACAGCAGTGGCACTGCAAAAACCCTACAATGACCTTGAGGGGACATTGAGAATCAACCTGAAGGCTTCACCAATAGGAAGTGCAAGCTACAAAGTAATTTGTCCCACATACAGGCCGCCCTGCACTTACTGGACTTTTCACACAGATTGTCCACATGGGAAAATTGGTCTTCAAAATGTGTTCCATCTTTCATCAACTCCACCTACTCAAACTGCCCTACCCCCCACCTAGGACTTCCCACATCCCAGACTAGACTATGGTGTCAGGGGGTCTTTGGGTAATCCCAGTTTAGCCAAAAGGGGATATTTTGGGATAGCCCATGTTAATCTAAATAAAAAATTTCATAAATGTTTTATATTTATTATATACATTTCCAGAGTGAAGAGACATACTGGCATTGGTTCAAGCATGTCTCTAGAGCTGCAATGGGACATTCCAATTATACTTTCTAGGCAAGTTTGGGAAGTCCCATGGCTATTTTTTATAGGCATTGGGAATGCCCAAGTGTGCTTCTAGGGCTATAATGGGACATCCCAATTATACTTTTTGGGTACCAGCTATTCCCCAGGGATAGACTCTGAATAAGCCCTGGGCAGACCTTGGTCTAGCTGGCTCTAAGCCAAAAGGGTTTGGAGAATTGTATCAGCCAATTAGCCTCCAAAAAGTGGTTACCTGAAGTGTTTTTTTCACTTTCATCTCCCTTCTTCTCTACCAAGTCTGAATACTCTGGGATGGTCCCATGTGTCTGAAAATGAGAAAGTACTTGTCTGATGGTGTGTGTAGATACATCCAGCCCCATGCTAATCTCATCATGTGGAATAATCCTTGAGAGTTGGACAGTAGCCCATTGCATCTCTGGGCGCTGCTGTATCGAAGTTGAATGATGATATCCTTTCCGACACAATCTGGTGAATTGTGAGGGAAATCATTGAGGGGGAGAAAATAGTTTTACTACATAGAGAAGGACTGGAGCTGACTGGGAGTTGATTGAGAAGTCTTGGGGAATGTGATACAAGAGGAAGATGCTGAGGAATGCAAGCTGTAGCAAATTTCCAGCCAGAGTGGTATATGGGAGTGTCACCTGAAGGAATGCTAGTGAGGAAGCAGTTTGATTTTGGGGAAACAGTCTATGGTATCTAGCTAGTATATCATCTGAATGTGTATAAATGTGTCAATTTTTAAGATTTGTGGTGGACATGATGTGTTGTTTGAGTTGGAGACACAGCCATATATACCCATACATACCCATGGTATTATACCCATGGATACCCACGCTATATACCCACCGTGGGGGTATGGGTATGGGTATGGGTATCAGAAGGGCAGACCCCTACCCATACCCACATGATACCCATACCCATGACCCCGGGGGGTATGTGATACCCATGCATTTGCCTAAAACCCATCTACTAGACTATCTTTAGATAATCTTTGTAATCCTCGTATGCCAATATGGCCGAATTTTAGATGCCATGTTAACCAGTCACGTGGTGTGTCTGTAACACTATGTGCCTGCTCGGGGATTTCAGTTTTTGTGTGTAGGTAGTATATTTTGTTGGCGCATTTTCCCATTGCAAAAACTTTATTATTTGTATCTAGTAGGGAGATAGTCCCACTAGATGTATTTGCACGCCTGCCGGCTTCATCGAGTCAGCCTATAGACAATATATTATGGCGTGCTGTAGGCACATGTAGGACATTAGTCAGCTTTAACGTATGTAGCTCATCACCTACGGTAGTCCTAATATGGACTGTCCCGCGTCCTTGGACGTCTGTGGGGTGTATGCCAATACCGCTTATGCTCGTACATAAGCTTGTGTAATCACTAAATGTGGCTCACTCTTGGTGATGTGTGATGATGCGGCGGTATCTGCCAGCCACAAATAGTAGCAAAGGGCTCGTCATCATTGTCGCCCGCCATAAATACATCATCATCTGTAGCTACGAAAGCTAATTCAATAGGCTCGTTGTCTTTAGTCATACAAGCCTGACATGTTTCTTCAACTTGTCCTTCATTACTTTGGCACTGTTTTCCTTTGAATTTCGTGCTGCCCGGCTTTCGGCAATCTTTGGTAAGATGACCAAACCAATTACAGTTACCGCATTTGGGTTTATCCCAGTGGTAACAGTCGGTTGCTGCATGTCCATCCTTATCACATATGGTACAATGAAGTTTCCCCTGTTTCTTCTCGGGTTTCACCTTGTGCCGTTTATCCTTCTGCTCAGAATGAAACACTTAGTATTGTCTGAGTCACATTTAGTTTTGTGTGAGCTGCCGGTCCGGCAATTGTACACGTCGCCTAGAAGGGCTAACATTTCTTGCATGCTCATTTTGGGGTAGCTAGCATCATCGCTCCCAGTTCATGCTCCCATATAGGTAGCAATAAAGCCATTCCAGGAATGAGGTAATGATGATAGTAATATATTCATAAATTCCCCATTGGGAATTCGGCACCCCATGGCATGCAGTTTGGCTCAGATGTTTTTCATATTAGTCATGTGAGCAGGTACCTCAGCGTCTTTAGTGATCTCAGTTTTGTAAAGGGTACGCTTCATTGCGATAATGGACTGTTGCCCCTTTATTTCGTGAATAGCCTTGAGGTTGTCCCAAATCTGTTTAGCTGTCTCGCACTCGGTAATATGTATCATTTGGTCGTCTCCGATATTTGCCTGCAGCAGCATCATGGCAACATTCTCTTTCTTTTTCCACTCGGCTGTTGCTTGCTTAGGATCACATGACGCAACATCATTGTTCATCACATGATGCAACATCATTGTTCATCACGTGGTCGCTTACATCATGCAACTTTAGAATGGTCGTGATACGTATTTTCCACGCCATCCAATTATTTTCGCCAAGCAGTTCAGTTTTGTATGATGCCAATGATCCCAAATTAAAACTGCCGAGCACTTTGTCAGCTGTTGAGACATTCCCCACATTCACGTTGGCCGGAGCACTTGTAGATGCAGTTGTAGTATTTTCAGTAGACATTGTATTGAGTAGTTTATTAGACAATGATTATTCTGTTTGCTCGCCTAGTGGTTACAAGCATGCGGGGCTCATAACCTCTCAGAATAAATGGGACGAAGGTTATGTAGTACAATTATATAACGCGAGGACTGATTGAGCAAGCGCTTAGATCGTGATGATAAATGGCAGAAAGATTAGATTATATTCGAGATCAGACATATGGCTTAAGTACGATGTAGCCACATTGACATCATATTATCAAACACCGATGCAGCATGGTCGGCTTATCCCACTGGCATATTCAACACTTTCCCTTCTTCTTACGCCCAAGCCTACTCCTTCTACAAGTCTTCTCGCACGCAGAACCCCTTTAGGGATGAACCTATTGTACCCTTCTTAACAAACCTGGTGCTTACCTAGGGGATTTCACATCTCACAGGAAGTATCAAATCGAAACTGTTCATTTGCCATCCAACTTCTTTGCCATCACACCTGCCATCACATTCATTTCCCATCATGCCAATATGTCATTACCATCAAGCACTTCCTAGATACACAAGTTTGCCCAATCTAATGGTTATGCGCATGCCATTGGCCAGCCACTTGACAACCAGTCAATGCCAGCATGGCTCATCACATCATTTTCCCCTGCTGTACCATTCCCTGTTCACACAGGGTGAAAACTCATCATTCAGAGCTCAACTGAAATGCGCATCTATTTTGGCTCTATCAAGTCAGTCATACGGCTTGATCAAAGACAGATAGATTGTCCTCCACGTTGTCCCTCTCCACTCAGCATATGGAGAATTCCTTCCTCCATCCTGCACCGCCTACATCCCTCGCTCTCTCATCCAGTTGTCTAAATTTCACCAGCTGCAATATTCCCTCCTTTCATCATGGCTGCCAGACAACTCACATGAACTCCCAGACTCAATTCAACCTGTATGCTCTCCCATACCTTCCATTCAGCAGAGATAGGACGAATCCCCTTCACCAATCACCTTCCTCAATCTCAGCTCCACTCCTTCGCTTTGATTAGTGCTCAGTCATTGCATGCTTACAGAGGAACTGGAACTGTACAAGGGACACCAGAGTTCATGCACACAGGAGACATAGGATGCAGATGGGATGCTCATGGGACACTACTGGGATACTGATGACATCATTGTGTCTATGGCAACACTGCTTGGCCTGCTTAGTCATCCACCCTGCCCTGCTCAGTCAGCACTTCATCATTCGCTCACTCATCCTCCATCATGCTCTATCATCCATCCCCTCTCTTACTCATCTGCTTCGTCAGCACACACACAGCATGACTACATCATCTTACTCAGCTTCCCCTTGATTACTCAGGAGCTCCACCTTACTTACTCAGAAGCATAGTCATGCACAGTCAAGCTGACTAATTTCTCTCCTTTGCTTACTAATATTCTTCTCTTTATTACTCATCACTCTCTTTCACTGCCATTGGTATGCATGAGCGTACAAAGTCTCTAGTAGTATATAAACCTACCTACTTTCCCTGTAAAGAGACAGTAAATCTCACTCAAGTTCTAGTCCAATTCTCAAGTCTAGCCTCAGAGTAGGCTAAATCTCTTCGTCATCTGAAGTCAAGAGGACTTCACCCCTATCCATCTATGCTTAAATCTTCATCATTTGAAGTCAAGAGGACTTCACCACTACCCATCTATCTCCCTACTCTCCAACCAGGAATATTGTTACCACCCCAAACAACCAGACACCGGCTGTTCAATGACAGTTCCACTAGGGTCTGGGCTGTTGGTTTGTGTTGGCTTTCAACATAGATCCTCAGCACGATTCACAGCACCACACCCTGAAAGATGTTGTAGAGAACTGAAGTTCCCTACACTTGCAGACGCTCACCATAGGCTTCCCTACACATATCCCATCCTCTACCACTCCAGCCATATGACCATTGAGACTCTGTGCATCCTCGTACCCACTGCGGTTTTGTCTGCATGCACACAAGTTAATCCACATAGTGGATCAGCTTGTTTGGTCTGTGGATCTCTCTCTCTTTTTGCAGATATCCATTGCCCAACCATCCCACGATCCGTTGTCCATGTCCAGTCCTGCTCACTGGTAAGTCTTGAGTTTTTCTCCTTGTCTTATGTGTGCAGACTCTACAGCTAGTCTATTATACCTCTGTGTGGACTATATATAACTTTACCTATCTATTCTTACCAAAGTCTCGGGTATGCCCAGACTATAAGAGATTGTACTTAGGTTACAAATCTCACCTTTTGGCGCATACTCAGAAGGACACACATAAGACTCAGCTGCAACAAACACTACAATGGTGTGGTACTTGTTGTCTCCCAGATCCTACACATCTTCCTACACTTACTACTACTAATCCACAACACGGATACCACCAGTCCGCTTTGGATAACCCATGGGACTCTTCGCATTCATGACCCACCTACTCTTGTTGGGCCAATGGCATTACCCTTCTAGAGTGCTTCTCTAACGAATCCCTTTTGGGGTCGATCTTATTGCACTTTCGATTTGATACTTCCTGTGAGATGTGAAATCCCCTAGGTAAGCACCGGGTTTGTTAAGAAGGGTATGATAGGTTCGTCCCTAAAGGGGTTCTGCGAGCGAGAAGACTTGTAGAAGGAGTAGGCGTGGGCATAAGAAGAAGGGAAATGTTCCCTGAGATATCCCCAGACTGTTGGGCTGATATCTGGGATGCGAAGCGGTTGGAAGGATAGGCTTATACTCGGAAATGCATAGGACTCGTGAACTCGACTCAGGAAGACTTAGGACTTGACTAGGACTTGCTTTACTTGTGACACTTGTGCAGGAATGAAAGGTGTATTCAAAAATGGTAAGGATAATGCTTTATAGTCCAGGCATACCCAGGACTCTAGTAAAAATAGAAAACTGTCAAGTAAAAATAGGCAAAACAACATAGGATCCACTCCTGGTGGACTGAGTACAAGGAAAACAATACCTTCCTTTGCAAGAATAATCCCTGGACTTACCAGCAGGTTGGAAAGGACATGGACAATGATTCCCAAGGTGACGACAGACAACCCAATAGACCCAACACAGGGTCTGATGTTCCTAGGACTCGGATACGGCATAGGATGAGTGCACAAAGAAGGGAAATGATGGGGATGCGACAGGGATGATAGGATATCCACAGGGACTTGACTAAGAGTCGTTCAGGGCTGTTTACAGCTGTTCTCTACAGCACCCTTCTTTTATTTCTTACTAACCTAACTGGCTTCACAACCAGAAGGGTGATATCTGTTTTCTACAACTGGAGCTCACTGTAAGGGATTCAATAAAGTTGACAAGAAGGTCCCTTAGGCCCACTCCCCAGTGACTAGAGCTGGAAAATTTGCTCATGCATTTTCAGAATCTCAACATATCTGAAGATTCTGAGTTTTTCATTCCTGTTTCTCCTGAACAAACTTACCCCTTGATTTCTTGTCCATCATTGTCTTCAGCCAAGGGTACTTTTGCAACCCCGCCTGAACACTCCTGACGTCTTTCTGCCTCTGATTACTTTGAATCCGAGTCTCCATTCATTCCAGGCAGATTTACTCATTCTACTCCATGCATTGCTCATCCTTCTCTTGCTTCCTCACTGCTTACTCCTCTTTCTTCCTCTTCATTGTCATTGTTGTCCCTTCTGCCCTTGATGAGTCTCCCCTTGAATATTCCAACAGCTGACTCAGCTTCCATGGTATCTTTAGGATATCAACCTTCTCGGCACATCTGCTGCCCTGACGGATGTCAACAAAATCAAAGCCTGATTCTACAAGTCATGGGAGCATCATGGATGGAAAGCACCAGGGAACTTTATGGATCCAGCTTACTGATTTTCTATGTATACTGTGACATAAGCCATGTTCCTGAAATCAAACACTGCCCTATTTCTCCCACCCCTACTCATAGCATTCCTATCTGGCTGTGCAGGAGCTTATTCAGGTTCAGCTTTAGTGAATTACACATCTGCAATACACACATGGCACCTACTTCATGGCCACCCCTGGTCCATTCGTCCAGATGAACTGAAAACCATTTTGAATGGGGCATCCAAGCTTCCCCCAAGATCTTCCGAATGAGCCCAGCACCTGCCACTATTATTGAAGATTTAAAGATCATTCAGGCCCACCTCATCCTTGACAAACTCCTTGATGCCGCCATATTTGCCTGTATCATAATAGTCCTCTACTGCATAGCCAGACTTGGTGAATTTACAGTTCCAGCCATTTCAAAATTTGACCCCTCAAAACATATTACATGGGGGGACATCTCTTACCTTCAAGATGCGAGTGGTTGCCCAGAAATAAAGTTCCAGGTCCCTGTCACCAAGTGCTCGGTGGATGGAGAAGACACCCAGTGTGCCCACCCCAACTGCATCACAGACCCTCAAGCAGCATTGGAAAATCACTTCCATATCAATGCAGCCCCTCCAGAAGCCCACCTGTTTTTGCCTGGAAACATCCAAAAGATGGTCTGCACCCTGTATCCAAGACCAAGGTAACCAACCAACTCTCCACCATCACCAAAACTTGTAACCTAACCAACCTGAAGGGCCACAGCCTGTGCATAGGAGGTGCCCTGTTCTAGTGTTTTAAAGTCCAGTTGCCGGACTGCCAAAAAACCGGCAACCGGACCAAACCAACATTGGTTGGAACCGGACTTTGGTTGCCAGTTGCTACAAATTTAGTTGGTCTCGGTCTCGGTCCCAGGATCTTTGTCAATTTGCTGCAACCCGTTGTAAACCGGTCCCAACCGGTCTTTTGCAAGGACCAGGGATCAAAATTATTGTATATTTATATACAACACACTACAAAATAGATGTGGATGCGCGAGGTGACCCATGGTGGGTATACTCGTGGGTTTGATATACAGTATCTACGCATGGGTACAGCTGGGCTGAGAATGCACGGGTAGAGCCGAAAACATGTGGGTGGTACTGAATATGAGCTGGAGATACTGAAAACGCACGGGTATGGCTGAAAACAAGCAGGTATGGCTGAGAACGCATGGGTAGGCTGAAAACGTTGGAGGGACTGAAAACGAGTGGGCGCAGCGGACAATGCACAGGTAGAGCTGAAAACGTGGGGGTGGTAATGAGTATGAGCCGGAGGGACTGAAAACACACGGGTATGGCTGAGAGCGAGCGGGTATGGCTGAGAATGCATGGGTAGGCTGAAAATGTCTGGAGGGACTGAAAATGACTGGGCGCAGCTGACAATGCACGAGTACGGCTGAGAACACACGGGTATAGCTGAAAACGTGGGCTGGTACTGAATATGAGCTGGAGGGACTGAAAATGCACAGGTATGGCTGAGAACGAGCGGGTATGACTGAGAATGCATGGATAGGCTGAAAATGTATGGGTGGTACTGAATATGAGCTGGAGGGACTGAAAACACACGGGTATGGCTGAAAACGAGCAGGTATGGCTGAGAATGCATGGGTAGAGCTGAAAACGTATGGGTGGCACTGAGTATGAGCTGGAGGGACTGAAAACACACGGGTGCGGTTGAAAACGAGTGGGTATGGCTGAGAATGCACGGGTAGAGCTGAATATGTGTGGGTGGCACTGAATATGAGCTGGAGGAGCTGAAAATGAGTGGGCACGGCTGGAAATGCACGGGCACAGCCAAAGGTGCACGGGTGGGCCTGAAATGAGCGAGTGGGGCTAAATACATGTAGGTGCAGTTGAAAAATGAGCGGGTGCAGCTAAAAATGTATGGGTAGAGCTGAAACATGTGGGTGGCACTGAATACGAGCTGGAGGGACTGAAAATGAGTAGGTGGCACTGCAAATGAGCAGGTGCAGCTGAAAACACACAGGTACAACTGAAAACACGCAGGTAGCACTGAATATGAGCCAGAGGGACTGACTCATACGAGTGGATGTGATTGAATACTAGTACCATGGGTTAGGCTGATAACATGTCCAAAGATTATACACTTATCTCGCTTGGACCAGAGTGATGGGGGTAATAGGTGATGCAACATTGAAATATTGATGACTGAAGGATCCCATCCTGTTCATCGTTATGGGTGTGTTGCATTCACGTTCATAGTATTGTTGTGTTGGTGTGGATGTGAACTGTGCAGTGCTTGGTAAATGAAAATTTATGTTGCTTGCGTGAGCCAGGTTGCCCGATTTGGAAATTATTGTAGCATGTGACTGAAAACCGGTTGAGACCGAGCTTGGCAACTGAAAGCAACCAGTTCACATCGGTTTGGTCCGATCTATTCAGATTTAAGAATTTTGAAAGACCGGTTTTGGTCCGGTTGCCCCCAAAAAGGGGCAAAAAACCGGACTGAACCGGACTTTAAAACACTATGTGTAATGCAAGGATACAGAAGGGATGGTGAACGGGCTCTGACATCGAAAGACCTGCCCACTGGCTTCACATAAAATGCGGATGAGAATGAACACCACAAAACAGAAGAAATCTCAGGATGCAAGAACGGATAACAGGATTTGAAGAGAGATGTACCCGGCACTTTCGTACCACCTCCCCAGTCATTGGGTGGGTCATCAAGGGTAAGGACACCCATCCCTGCAGCTTTGCAGTGATAAGCGCTGCAAACCTTTAATACTTGAACCTGCTGACATCCTTCGCCCCTGAGAGGATCGAATGGACGACACTGGATGACAGCAAGGGTAGACTCCATGCTCGTTTCAGCATGATCGCTGTCGGATACAGCATCTAGGACTGTCTGGTACACATTCATGGGCTGCGACTCTGGCGCTTGGACCATAGCGATAGGATTGCATTCCGGAAACTCGCCTGCAGAGTCCACATCCACAGCCACTTGATTAAGCAAATGCATGGGTATCACTAGTGTTTTAAAGTCCGGTTCAGTCCGGTTTTTTGCCCCTTTTTGGGGCAACCAGACCAAAACCGGTCTTTCAAAATTCTTAAATCTGAATAGATCGGACTCATTTCAGGCCCACCCATGCACCTTTGGCTGTGCCTGTGCATTTCCAGCTGCGCCCACTCATTTTCAGCTCCTCCAGCTCGTATTCAGTGCCACCCACACATATTCAGCTCTACCTGCGCATTCTCAGCCATACCCACTCGTTTTCAACCGCACCCGTGTGTTTTCCGTCCCTCCAGCTCATACTCAGTGCCACCCAAACGTTTTCAGCTCTACCCATGCATTCTCAGCCATACCTGCTCGTTTTCAGCCATACCCGTGTGTTTTCAGTCCCTCCAGCTCATATTCAGTACCACCCATACATTTTCAGCCTATCCATGCATTCTCAGTCATACCCGCTCGTTCTCAGCCATACCTGTGCATTTTCAGTCCCTCCAGCTCATATTCAGTACCAGCCCACATTTTCAGCTATACCTGTGTGTTCTCAGCCATACTCGTGCATTGTCAGCTGCGCCCAGTCATTTGCAGTCCCTCCAGACATTTTCAGCCTACCCATGCATTCTCAGCCATACCTGCTCACTCTCAGCCATACCCGCTCGCTCTCAGCCATACCCGTGTGTTTTCAGTCCCTCTGGCTCATACTCATTACCACCCCACATTTTCAGCTCTACCTGTGCATTGTCAGCTGCGCCCACTCGTTTTCAGTCCCTCCAACGTTTTCAGCCTACCCGTGCATTCTCAGCCATACCCGTGCGTTTTCAGTATCTCCAGCTCCTATTCAGTACCACCCACATGTTTTCGGCTCTACCCGTGCATTCTCAGCCCAGCTGTACCCATGTGTAGATACTGTATATCAAATCCACGAGTATACCCACCATGGGTCACCTCGTGGATCCACATCTATTTTGTAGTGTGTTGTATATAAATATACAATAATTTGATCCCTGTTCCTTGTGAAAGACCGGTTGCAGCAAATTGACAAAGATCCTGGGACCGAGACTGAGACCAACTAAATTTGTAGCAACTGGCAACCGAAGTCCGGTTGCAACCAATGTCGGTTTGGTCTGGTTGCCGGTTTTTTGGCGGTCCGGCAACTGGACTTTAAAACACTAGGTATCACATACCCCCCAGGGTTGTGGGTATGGGTAGGGGACTGCCCTTCTGATACCCATACCCATACCCATACCCATACCCCCACGGTGGATATATAGCATGGGTATCCATGGGTATAACACCATGGGTATGTATGGGTATATATGGCTGTGTCTCCAACTCAAACAACACATCATGTCCACCCCAAACCTTAAAAATTGACACATTTATACACATTCAGATGATATACTAGCTAGATACTCTACAATATTTATGTTAATGATGGCAGATAGCTCAGTGACTAATATTTGTTATTGTAGAATAGTACTTTTTCTGTATTCATAGTGGTGTATATGAGGATACCCATGGGTATGACCCACCATGGGTTGTACCCTGGGTCCACTTTTCCATACCCACGGCATATACCCATACCCATACCCCCATGTAGGGGTATATACCCATACCCTTACCCCTGCATGGGAGTATGGGTATGTGCTGGTAGTCTCGTTACCATCCGTTCTAGGAAGCGGAGTTGAAAACAACTCTCGCGGGCGCTTCCTAGAACGTCTGGAGACTTTTGTGGTGTGACAAACGCATTGAGTCACGCCATCACTGATAACCTGTAGCTTAGTTATCTATCACCCTTGAATGTACTATTCGTCACCTCATAATGCAGCCAGACTTTCGAGATGAATCGGATGACGAAGACACTCATTATGGCCCATTTTCGTCTTTGCACATACCAGCAGGTCTTGTACACAATCTGGACTTAGAAGATGACTTTGACTTAGAAGATGACAACCCAGGGGACTCGGAATCCCAAGAATGCGACAACGACATTTCACCTCCCATTCAACATGCTCACACTCGTCGTCTTAGGGAACAGCTCACCTCCCATGCAGCCACAAAAGTCGAAGCAGTGCTTCATTACATGAATACCCTCGGCCTTAATCTTCCTCTGTTTCTTGACCTTCTGAGCTGGGGTGATCCAGAGTGTATCACCAACCACAAAGTTCGGTATGAGCGGTCAGCACTGATGGTGAGCGAGGAGCTTCCATCAATTATTGAACGATGGCACAAACCTCCCCGGACGACACGAAGCACACACAAACGTGCTCAAGGTGCTAAGCCGGCACTCGAGCGCTTTGCGTTTTCGTGTGTGGGTGATGTGGTTGAGGGGGAACTGGAAGGGATCATGTCAAGTCCGGGTCTTCTCCGGCTAAGTCCAGGTATAACTCCGGTCGGGGTAGCGTACAGGGAACAGAAGTAAGGGGTAGACTGCTTTGGATTCAACTACTCAAGGCGGAGAGTTGATCCCTTGCGTAGACTCCAGTCTAGACAGATACAGGAGAAGAGACTAAGTTGATTTCAGACTAGAGACTACCGGACAAAGTATCTACAGTTTAAGTACTATAGGGGAACACAGGAAAGCGCAGTCCGGGAATCCGGAGACCGGAAGATTACTAAGGTATTACTAAGGCAAAGTGAAAGCGCAGTAATTAGTCAGGCACAACCGGGACAAGAGAACATACGAGAAGCCGGATATGAAATAGGAATCGGAAACATAATGGAGCGACAATGGCAGACACTGCCATGCTCACTAAGCAAGACTATACTTAAACAGGACTGGAGTTGAGTCCGGGGCCGGGAATGTGCTAGTGTGGCCGGAGATGCGCTAGTGTGGCCGGACTCGGGAATAGGGGTCCGGACATGGATATGACAGATCAAGGACGTCATGCGATGTCCTGCAGAGGATCTATCAACAGAGGGACTAACAGGTCTCTTCGTCGAAGATCTGCTTCTGAAGCTTAGCAGCCCGGGCTTTGGCGGCACACCTAAGTTGTGGTCACTACTCGTCCGGCTTACCCAAACACCCAAGCAAAAAAAATTAAATAAAGAAAAAATCCCTGACCTCGTAAGTGGTAAGGCTTGCGGGAATCGAGCTGCCCCTGAAGGTTCAATAGGTCATCCTGGCAATCATCTGCCAAGTCCTGTACTCCCGCTCCCACCACAACAACAGATTTGCGAAGATGATAACATCATTCCTCCGTTCCCAAGGGACACCAGCCAAGAGCATTGACTTACTTCGTGCCTTTGGACTCACTATGAGCCACCAGTGGTCAGTTCGTGCACTCAGAACGATATCAGAGAACGAGATGCAAACAGTACGAGAGATGGTACACCGACTACCATTTGTCATCACTCACGATAATATCAATATTCCCTTCCGTGTCTTTTCACAACGAATTGACAATCAGAGTCACTTTGACTCTGGGACTGCCTCTACAATATTCTTCCAACCGAATGCACCTCCTGAGCCCCCATTATGTAACCGCACACTCCAGGAATATCGTGCTCAGGGGCGAAAGACACCCTTGACTGTCCTCGAGATTTACGAGCTTGCCCAAGTGGCTGCGCCAGGCCAGTATGAGCGCGACATCTTTCAAGTCCTCCGATACTTGATAGATAGCCCTGAATTTGATTTTGCAACATACACCAACAAAGACCACGAGATCTTCACCCCCCCTACACCTCTGAACCAGCTTCCAACAGGTGAGAGATACGTGACTCGTCAGTTCATGTTGGGTACAGAGCACCTGGAGGAGGCAAGTTACGACGGCAACATTAATGTGATCATGGCAATCTTCCACCAACTTCTGCTCGACTCAGAAGAGCAACTGAAGCAGACAGGACTCTACCGTGTTTTTGTCTGGATTGGTGACCAGCTCACATCTGCTCGCCTACGTGGACTTTTCAACTTTCGTGCCCAAGACAGAAATGCTTTTGATCGTCTAGACTGGCTTGTCCCGATGTTCGGCTGGTTCCATTTATTAATGGCATTTGCCAATTCCTTACACAAACAGTATCTCGGAACAACAGCAGGGCGCGGCCTCATGCATGCATTCACGGTGCTGGAGAGAAAGGGTCTTAATACAGTACAGACCCGAGGACCATTTCACCAGAATTTGCACGACGCAATTTACCATGTGGCCGAGGCACATTTCCGTGCATGCTGGAAGGTAGTTGGGGAGGTGGACAAACTTGAGGATCTACGTTCGCAGACTCCTGAGCAACTCCTTGCACTTGCAGGGCAAATTGTCCAGAATTTAGCCTCAAGCCGAGCAGTTGATTCAATTGACTCACAGCCCGAAGATCGTCGTGACCAAGCATTTCGCAACTCCGTTTTATGGAACCATGATGTTCTCCGATATGTTGATCTTTACGAGGCAACGAGAAGTGGTGACGTTGGCATCATGGAAGCAACACTCCCTCACCTAGCATTCCGGTTTGCGGGAGGGAGAAACTCCAATTATCTAACCGAGGTGTTAGAGTTATTGCAGTGCCTGCGACATGACTGGCCACCTGCCTTATCGTAAGTCAAACTACAATAATACATTGACCCTTCGCATGGATTGAACTTTGACAGCGACTTTGTGCGACGACGTTGTTGGCTTGTAAACATGACAGGACGGCCACACAATTTTCTACCTCTCGATAAAAGACAAGAGTACAACATCAAGTCGCTCAAGGTATTTCACTTACAACTGGATGAAACATTGCTTGCTTACATGTTAATGCCAGATTACTGATCGCGTTCAAGGTCCAAATGCATCATGGGATCTACTTAAGGCCAGAAGTCCAGCCATACCAATGTTGCAAGCACCTTGAAACACAATTCCGCTCATTGTGGCGTGGGGTATCCCATACTGATCCAAGCAAGGAGCGGGATGTACAGCGGCTGGAGGAGTCTTATATAAGCTCTAATGTCCACAGTGAGGAGGAGGGACGTACTTTGCGGACCAAGACTGACGAGGTCAAGGACATCGTCACATCGGGAGCGGTCACATTAGGAACAAAAAAAACAATAGCCCATTGGTGGCAAAGAAGAGATCTTGTACGTGCTACGACAGAGATGTGGTAAGGTAATAATTGGTTACATTGCGAACTTTGTACGTTTGCGCACTTTAGCAGTAGAGCTCGACAATGTTAGTAAGTGGTGGTCAGCACCAGATTGAGATCGCTTCCGTGACGGTGAAGGTGGCGGCTGCTGTGGCGTGTAGATGCTAAATGAGATGTCAGAGGCGAAGACTGTTGAAGATGATTGTTGGACCGGTGACTTGACAGGCGATAGAGGCGTTCGTGGTAGAGTATGTGAAAATGAGTAAGCCGGGGTGCTGAAAAACCCATCTGCAGGTGCCGCGGATGGCTGTGCACGTGTGCGCCGAGGTGTGGCAAATGACTTCGAACAATCCCGAAGGTCAAAGCTGTGGGCGTTGTGAGCATCTGTAGTATGTATATAATAAACTATGAATAGCGCTTACCAGCTGGTACCTGGGATGATACAGTTCTCCTTGGCTTGCTCAAGGAGTCACGAGCATCTCACCTTCTCAGCTTCGACTGCCTTTTCAAGAGCTCTGCGCTCACTCTCCAACCGCCTCGCCTCCTGGTCAGCAATCCTCTTAGCCTCTCGGGCTGCCCTGTCTTCTTCATCGATGCCCCTCACTAATTCAAGCACCTCTTCTCCATATCGATCAGCGAGGACCCACGTAGTTGGTAGTGCAGTTTGCAGATCATGTAGAGTAGTAAATTGACGATTTGAGGCGATCGTGGTGAGAACAGGATCAGGAAGGACGACGGCAGAAGTGAAACAGGCATGCGGATAGTCTCTTGCAGCAATTTTGACACGCCAGGCGAGAAGAGCTGCACGCACGTTGTGCAGGTGTTTTTGAACACGCCGGCTGACTGTTGAATGTGAGTCTTCATCGGGCTCGGATTTGATGTCCATTGACGAAGCACTGGTGGAATCTGAGGACTGAGAGTGAATGAGACAAGCCTTGGTACAGTTATCACAGCAACGTGTGGTGAGCGCTGTGAGGTTCAAGTTAGAAGGATGTTAGAGTCACAGCGTGTGTGAGAACCATCACAACGTTACGTACCAACACTGCGAGGCGGATTGTCGAACAACTTGTCTGCAACATCACGCCTACATCCTTTGGCCTCAACAAACTCCCGCAAACTCGGTTCAAGTTTCTTCCGATACAATTTTTCTTCTTCTTTGTCATTGTCAGACTCGTTTTCACCCCCACCCTCACCACTCATACCAACACGCTTGGTTGCAGATGCCTCAATGTAAAGCACGGCACGAGCTTGCATGTCAGCTGACCTACCGGCTCTTCCTGCCCGCTGTAACCAAACTGTCAGGGACTGCGGGGCACCCAGCTGACCCACAAATGTAATATCAGGTATATCTAATCCCTGTATAATTCTAAGCTGGTTAATTTGTTGTTTGCATTAATGATATTCAGCTTACCATTCCTCCAACCTCAGTGACCCACAAAATCCGTCTCTCGCCACATCGGAATGATTCCAACTCGCTGACTTTTGACCTCTCTGAACGTAATGCATGAAGAAACCCAACATATTGCTGCAGGTGAGCCGGAAGCATCTCATAAGCTCTTTGCCATCCTAGCTGGGAGTCAATGACTCTGTTTACAAATATTGGCGCTCGTTCCATGTCATCGGCACAAGTGGCGCCTTTGAACAAGAAGTCCACTGCTGCAAAGTCAGTCCTGTTGCGGATAAGGGCGACCTCTTGGTAAATGTTCTTCCTATTGTTGCCTAGGTTGAGGTGAAATGATGTTGAGGGGCTGATGTGAAGTAACCTGCGGACTTCGGCAAGCACATCGGGTGACATTGTGGCCGACGTTATGTATAGGGGTATGTGGATGGGAATGAATGAGCGGAGCTTGTCAAGCTTTCCATAGGTAGGTCGGAAGTCTCCTCCCCACTGTACAATGCAATGAGCCTCATCGATTACCACTCCTATTAGGTGTTTGTGGTAGTCGGGGGAGCACAGTAGTGCGTTGAAGCGAGGGTTCAATATGGCCATCTCAGGTGAGGTATAGATCACTTGGTACTTTCGCAGCTTGAGCTCCTATACAGGACTATGTCAGCTGAGGCCACATGAGCACCGTAACCAGAGCTACCTTGTGAAGCTCATCTGTGTATGTTTGGTGATTGACTGCCACAGCTTCGAGACCCATTTTCTGACATCGGCGAGCCTGTATAGATAGTTATTTGTCTGTACAAGGTGTGTACTTGTTCATGACTTACTTGATCTTCTTCAAGGGAGTTTAATGGGGATATATAACAACTAGAACTTTCTCATTGTCAAGCATAGATGGCATGACGAAAGGCAAACTTTTGCCTGAGCCTGTTCCTGCCAGAACTGTACAATCAAGTCCGAGATTGAAGGCCTCCGCTGCATCAAGCTGCCAGGGGTAAGGAGGCAGGTTATTACATCTTTCGAGGCATGCATCGGTGAAGGCCTTCCGAGTGGCCTCAGAGCAATAGTTCGAGGTTTTGGCTGCTTGTTCACGAGAATTAGAGAGGTTGATGTAAGATTTCTGTTTCTGCTCTGAATGAGAGTCTGTCTCAGTGACGACAGTGGACATTAGCTGGATTTATACATCTGTATGTCGCATAGAGTAGAGGTTCTGACAAGACTTTGTGGTTGACGAAAATGGGAAAGAGATCATCCCAAAAAGGAATATGTCTTCCCAAATGCAGTATGTTATTTACTTTTAAAGACACAAATGTGACAAGTGTGACTCGATGTGATAGTCACCTATTGAAAGTCACCAGACGTTATGGTCTCCGGAGGCTTCCGAAGGTGTGACTGTAATGTCTGGTTCGAGACTAATGTGCTGGGTATGGGTGGGGGTATGCCCTCTGATACTCCGGGGTGTACCCATGCAGATGCCTATACTTGATCCATCGTCATATCATGGGAATGACTCCAGAAATCCGACACAACTTTGAGCTGGTCTTTCACTGGGACAGGAATGGGCTCTTCAAGTTTCCGGTCGAGGACTCGCTTGGATGGATCGTCATCCTCAGGTTGCATAGGATACCTAGAGGGAATGGATGTGATAGGAAGCAAGGATGAGTTAGCACCTCCACAAATAGGGACAGGATCATCAACGCTGAGGCATTTGGACAGGCCTGTGTCTAAAGGGTGATTCAAGTTAGCTGACGACTCGGGTTTCACTTCTACCTCAGTCTCAGGTCCGGAACGGACTAGGATTCCCGTTGTCACTTGTGACAAGAGGTCAGGGATGGATCCTCAAGTAGATGAAGCACTAGGGGTAGTAAGGGTCAGAACAATCATGTTTGTCTCATACCAGTAATTGATGCTGGCCTTCATACAGCTGCTTCTGGAATAGCGGGGAATCCACTGACCCTCAGGAAGGTACAGCTTCCTGTTGGAACCACAGAAGATCTTTCCAGCTAGGATATACGCCTTGACCTCAACACAGTCGTGAATATGGTGACCCCAAACTGCACAAAAGTTGCTGATCCCACTGCACCCAGGGTTATGACTCTGCAAGGGAAGTTCCTGCTTCACCATCCTGCTGGGCAGGGGTTGCTGTGTCGTGGTGCAGGATTGCTGGGTAGGCATCAGAAATTGATGAATAGGTGTCGGAGACTGATGCTGAATGATAGGGGGCTGATAGGATGGCTGAGGGACAGGACGGGGAGCACGTAATGCCAATCCTGATAGGAGGAATTGAGCAGCAGTGGATACCTCTTCCATTGGACAGGGATCATCAGGATGAAGATCGGGATTGACAATGTACACCCTATGAAGTATAAGGGATGCAACATCACTAGGGAAGCCATGGAGGAAGAGACAGTCCCTTTCTGTGTATGTGAGACGACCCTTGCTGATGAGGAACACAGAAATCCAAGTGAACTTCTGCTGATATTCCCCTAGGTCATCTCGGGTTCACATGGGCTTCTGCCTATATTTGGAAACAAGATATTCAAGGTCAGCACGCATAAAACAATTACTACCTTTGCATCCGGGATACAACCTCTTGACTTCAGTGACAAACACGTCCCAGTCATTCCCAGATGCAGATGGGATATATTCCCAAACCTCAGCCTCCTCCAGATCTGCATAGTGAATCACAGCTTGGATTTTAGCATCATCGGGTAGACCTACAGTGGTCCCGAGGAGTTCAACGTGCTCAAGGAACCTGGGGAGTTCAGCAGAAACCTTCCCATCAAACTTGGGAGCATCCTGCCTGCCTCAGAACGGCATCTGTAAAAGGTAAGCAGCCATGGCAACAGGAAGGAAAGATTAGTGTCAAGGATCGGTGATATCGGGTCTCCGAAGTGCTATGGCTGTGCTCAGGTTGACAGTGGACTGACAGCAGAGTGACAATCATGAGATAGGATCAGGAACAAGGGAAACTTGAAAGATGTCGACAGGGAATGGCAGGGAATGACAGGGAATGACAGGGAATGACAGAAGGCTTTGGAGAGAATAGGAATCTTGCAACTAGGATAGTTCTGGAACTGCACGAGTGAATTTTCAGGATTGAGACACTGGGCACTGGGTCTAAGGACCCTCCTTGACGACTCTTCAGAACCCCTCGTGGTGGGCTCCAGATTTTGATTTGATACTTCCTGTGAGATGTAAAATCCCCTAGGTAAGCACCGGGTTTGTTAAGAAGGGTACAATAGGTTCACCCCTAAAGGGGTTCTGCGAGCGAGAAGACTTGTAGAAGGAGTAGGCTTGGGTGTAAGAAGAAGGGAAAGGTTCCCTGAGATATCCCCAGACTGTTGGGCTGATATCCAGGATGTGAAGCAGTCGGAAGGATAGGCTTTATACTCAGAAATGTGTAGGACTCGTGAACTCGACTCAGGAAGACTTAGGACTTGACTAGGACTTGCTTTACTTGTGACACTTGTGCAGGAATGAAAGGTGTATTCAAAAATGGTAAGGATAATGCTTTATAGTCCGGGCATACCCAGGACTCTAGTAAAAATAGAAAACTGTCAAGTAAAAATAGGCAAAACAACATAGGATCCACTCCTGGTGGACTGAGTACAAGGAAAACAATACCTCCCTTTGCAAGAATAATCCCTGGACTTACCAGCAGGTTGGAAAGGACATGGACAATGATTCCCGAGATGATGATGGACACCCAATAGACCCGACACAGGGTCCAATGTTCCTAGGACTCAGATACAGCGTAGGATGAGCTCATGAAGAAGGGAAATGATGGGGATGTGACAGGGATGATAGGATATACACAGGGACTTGACTAAGAGTCATTCAGGGCTGTTTACAGCTGTAGAGAATATTAGTTCTCTACAACAGCAAATGAAAAATATGCATGTATGCTGGCATGAGCGCTTAAGTTTGCTGCCTGCTAGTTTGAGCAAAGCAAAGATCCTCTATTTTGGGAGAGAAGATCGGAACACCAGGATCTTGGCCGGGATGCTGTAATGTTGCAATGTTGAACATGTCACTCGTCACATTTCTTCTTCTTTGACCACTGTTGCTCGCCTCCAGTGCGAAGAATGACTGCATTGTTCTTAGTATTTGAAAGTCCAGTCCTAGGACCGGAACAAGACCGAGAACCGAACCGGACCAGGACCAAACTTGACCACACATTGGTGATTCTTGAAACCGGTCTGTCTCGGTTTCGGTCTCGGTCCCTCACTTTTTTGGCTGGCACAGAACCAGCTGAAGACCGGTTCAGACTAGTCTGAACTGGTCTTCTCTCAACCGGTCTTCAAGGACCAGTTTCTTGAAAGTATTGACAAACATTTTATTACTACATGTACAACTATACGACTTGAATTGTAATCAATATACATCATGTTGCTTCGTCAATGGCGCGCAGCTGTGCGGACGTGTTATGTCGTTGGAGTCGCAGCTACGTTGTGTCGTTACCGGGTGCAGGCTTGGCTGCATGGACGTGTTGGAGTCATGGCTGCAGGCTTCGTCAACAGCTCACGGCTGTGCTGTTGTGGTGTGTAGGTGGGGTGCGCAGTTGGCTGTGTGGACATGTTGCGTCATCAGTGGTCCGGGGTGCAGGGTTGGCTGCACAAACCTGTTGGAGTCGTGGTGGGCTTCGTCAACAGCTTGTGGCTGTGTTGTTGTGATGTGTAGGTGGGGTGCATTGCGTTGTCAGAGTCGCAGCTGCATTGCATCGTCCGTGGCTCGCGGCTGTGTTGCGTTGTCAGAGTCGCAGCTGCATTGCATCATCCATGGCTCGTGGCTGTGTTGCATCGTCTGTGGCTCATGGCTGCATCAGCGGTAGTCGTGAACGAGTAACCATGTTCGATCAAGTTCTTGATCAAGTAATCGGTCAAGTCACGTCCAGTGAGATTGAGATGGAGGATAGCATGGGGAAGAGCGAAACCCTCGTAGATGGGGAGGGGTGTGCGGTTGGCAGTGCAGACGTGTTGCGTCGTCTGTGGCTTGTGGCTGCATCAGCAGTAGTTGTGAACGAGTAACCATGTTTGATCAAGTTCTTGATCAAGTAATCGGTCAAGTCACGTCCAGCGAGATCGAGATGGAGGATAGCATGGGGAAGAGTGAAACCCTCGTAGATGGGGAGGGATGTGCGGTTGGCAGTGCAGACGTGTTGCGTCGTTGGCGCCGTGGCTGCATTGCGTGCTGTTGTGTCATCGTCATCATGGCTGCGTTGCGTTATCCGTGGCCCATGGTTGCGCCATTGTGGTGTGTAGGTTGGGGTGCGTGGTTGGCTGCACAGGCGTTTGGTGTCGTTGTCGTCATGGCTGTGCAGGCGTGTTGCATCGTTGTCGTCGTGGCCACATTGTCGAGGCTGCAGCTTCCTGTTGTACTGTTAATAAAATGTATTTTTTACTTACCATGCTGGGACATTGGGTGCATGTTAGGCTGTCGTCGTCGTCGTCGTAGCTATGCATGGTGGTTCCGGCAGATTGAGCAGGAGAGAGGAAAAGGGCCAGGATAGCGATCAGCATGCTGATCATGAGTGTTTTTTTTGTACTTACCGGGTGAGCCCTGCGTGCAACTTGAACTGGGGCCATTGGTGAGGGTACTGCTGTCGTGTTTGAGTTCATTGTCATCGTTATCATTGATGGCGTGTGGTGGTGTGGATGTGAGGCGTGATTAAAATATTAGAAAATGAGAATAATTACCAAACAAGGCATCAAAGATCGGTCGGGACTGGTTTGGTTTCCATTGCACTGCCACAGTGACTGGTTTGTGACAGTTTCGGTCCAGTTTTCTTAGATTTGAGGATTTAATAGACCGGTTCCAGTCTGGTCTTGCCAAAAATAGCACGAAGACTGAACTGAACCAGACTTTTAATCACTAATTGTTCTTGTAGTTATCTTTCAGCACTTGACGTATGTCTTCTTTGTTGTCATGGGTCTAGTGTGATGCATGAAAACAACATCCTGTTCTCATCTTCTGCACTTGGTGTATGCTGCATTGTATCTTCTTCATTCATTCTTCATGCTCACATCACCAACACTTTTGGTGTGTGACAGCACTGATGCTGTTGCCATGCATTGATCACGATCACATATTTCTCTACTTTGGGGGGACTTAAAGGGAGTCAACACAGGCATCAAGGAAGGCCAGAAGGGCCTTGGAGATATTTGTGCATGAGGCCACCATTTGTGGTGTGCTGGAAGAGTCCACTGATGAGCCATCAGAGGAAGCAGTCAATGGAGGGGAGATCAATGATGAATTCGCTGGACTGGAAGAGGAAATGGTGGATAACCCTATGTCTCCAAAAAAGTAGGCTATATAAATGTCTGGTTTGTACATAATTAGAACAAGTACATAGTAAGAAATGATAAGGTCTCAAGCAGAAGGAACAACAGAGTCAAGGGAATATATACAGAGATTGAATACTGGGGACTGGTCAAAGGGAATTGAGGGGACTGGGCTTGTCCGGATACTGGGCATGATACCATCTAGTAATTCTGAGATGTTGCTGAGTTCAATGGCTAACAGCCAGGAAGTTTCTTTGTCAGTCCCTTCATAACCAGCTCACCATACCAAATATAAGAGTTGGCAGGACTTGCGTCTCTGGTCAACCTTAGAGTCAAGGATTTCAGCAATCTCATACTCTAATTCCCTTCTACTTCAATTGGGGGTGGTGGTGGTTGAGTCCAGTTTGGTATGATATTTGGGGTTGCTGGTTTGAGTTGAGAGATGTGGAAGACTGGGTGAACTGCATGCATGGAGTCTGGTAGGTGGATAGTAAATGAGTGAGAACCCACTTGGGCTATGATAGGATAGGGCCCGGGGTTCTTCTCCAAGAGTTTCTTGGAGGGCTGGGTTGACTGGAAATACTTGGCTTTCATGAAAATGTTGTCACCAACTTTGAAGTCTGGTGCTGGGGATCTTCTGGGATCTGCTGGACCTTGGTAATGTCATTGGGCCAGAGCCATTTCTTCATGAAGGTATTGGTGCAGGGAGTCTAATTCCACTGCATAGTCATGAGCCCGGTCAGAAGTCATGTCACATTCAGGGTGGACAGTGATGTTTGGGTGATAACCCTTATTATCAAAGATTGGAGATACTCCGGTAGTAGCACTTGGTGCATTATTGTATGCAAACTCTGCTAGAGGTAGCAGATCCCAGTTGTCTTGCTGGTAGTTGCAATAGACCCAGAGATACTGTTTGAGTATCTGGTTTGATCATTCAGTCTGGCCATCCCCCTCTGGATGATATCCAGAGGTGAAGTGGAGGTGCATGTCAAGGGCTTTACCGAGCAACCAGAAGAAGTGTGACATGAACTCAGTACCATGGTCAGAAGTGACATGGGCTGGAACACTGTGCTTGGAGAACACATGGAGTAGGAAGAGTTTTGTGAGCTCTGGGCTTGTGATAGTGTTGTGAGTGGGGATGAATATGGCTTGCTTAGAGAGTTGATCAACCATGACAAGCATGGCTGTGAAGCTGGATGAGGATGGGAGTTGCTCTATGAAATCCATGGAGATGGAATTCCAAGCCTTCTCTGGGATGGGGAGTTCCTTGAGCAACCCGTAAGGATGGTGGCATGGTGTCTTCGACTGGGCACAGGCCATACAAGATTGGACATAATTCTTAACAAATGTCCTGAGGCCTGGCCAAGTGTATTCACGTCATATGAGCTCAAGGGTTCTGTTTTGCCCAAAGTGACCCGACAGGGGATGATCATGCTTATAGCGTAGTACTTGGAGACAAAGGTCATTTGAGTCTGGTACATAGATATGATCATCGAGGTGTAGCAAGCTGGAGTCATATACTGACCACTGGGAATCCAATGTGTCTGCGAGTCGGGTTTGGGCAATGGGATCAGATGGTAGAGCAGCGAGGATGTCAGTGTGGAGTCATTTGACATCCATGATTTTGACACCTCAGGTTACCCCCCAACATAGGCTCTTAGCCTATTGTGCCAAGGGGCATTCCCAAGGTAAAATGTGATTTTTCAGAAAGTGTGGGAGTGTGTATTTTAGGGGTTTTGGAAAAGTGTGGGTGTCACATGGGATATCCAAGGTGACAGGCTGGGATGCCCAAATATTTTGGGACATCCAGGGATAGTTTGGGTTACCCACTACTTTGGAGCACCTATAGGGGTGTCAGAGGTCCTTGTTTGGGACTTCCAAAAATTCACTAAAAATAACCTCAAAAATAGTCAAAAATGCAGACAAAAGTGTGTCAAAGTAATTTAAAAAGTATAGTGAAAAGTATACAAATAATGGTAGTCAAAAATGTGGACAAAAGTATACCAAAGTCATTTAGAAAGTATAGTAAAAAGTATGCAAGCAATACCTTCAATAGATGGTCAAAAGTGCAGACAAAAGTGTACCAAAGTAATATATAAAATGTAGTAATAAGTATATAAACAGAGCCTTGAAAAGGTGGACAAAATGCTGACAAAAGTGTACCAAAGTTATTTAGAAAGTGTAGTAAAAAGTGTATAAGCAATGGCTTCAGTAGATAGTAAAAAGTGTAGACAACAGTGTACCAAAGTCATGTAGAGAGTGTACTGAAAAGTATACAAACAATGGTAGTTAAAATTGCAGACGAAATTGTACTAAAGTCATTTAGAAAGTGTAGTGAAAAGTGTACAAACAATGCCTTCATAAGGTAGTTAAAATTGTAAACTAAAGTGTACTAAAGTCATATAGAAAGTGTAGTAAAAAGTGTACAAACAATAGCTTCAATAGGTAGTCAAAAATGCAGACAAAAGTGTAGCAAAGTTATTTAGAAAGTGTAGAAAAAAGTGTACAAACAATACCTTCACAAGATAGTCAAAAGTGCAGACAAAAGTGTAGCAAAGTAATATAGAAAGTGTCACAAAAAGTGTACAAACAATGCCTTCACAAGATAGTTAAAATTCCAGACAAAAGTATACTAAAGTCATTTAGAAAGTGTAGTAAAAAGTGTACAAACAGTGCCTTGAAAAGGTAGTCAAAAATGCAGACAAAAGTGTACTAAAGCACTTTAGAAAGTCTAGTCCAAGTGTATAGAAAGTGTACCAAAAGGTAGTCAAAAATGTGCATAGGTGTAAGCTAGTGTGTACACTTTTGTCCACATTTTTGACTACCTATTGAAGGCCTTGTTTGTACACTTTTTACTACACTTTCTAAATAACTTTGATACACTTTTGTACACATTTTTGACTACCTTTTGAAGACATTGTTTGTACACTTTTTACTACACTTTCTAAATTACTTTGGTACACTTTTGTCTGCATTTTTGACTACCCTTTGAGGACTTTTTTTAGCACACTTTTGAACTACACCTTCCAAACTATTTTAGTGGTGACCATGATGTTTGTCAAAGCTATTATGTGAACATCTCAATTTCTATGATGGATGTTCCAAACTTATCAACTGGGTGTCCCAAACCCCTATTGTGGGCATCCCAAATTTATTACCTGGGCATTCCAAGCCAAATATAGGTGTCTCAAAGCCACCATGTGGGTATCTCAAACTTATCCACTGGATATCCCAAACTTCTCTTGTGGGCATCCCAAATTTATTATCTGGGCATCCCAAGTCAAATATAGGTGCCCCAAGGCCATCATGTGGGTATCCCAAACTCATCCACTGGATATCCCAAACTTCCATTGTAGGCATTCCAAGACAGATATGGGTGTTCCAAAGCCATCATGGGGATATCCCAAACTCACTCACTGGATATCTCAAATGCCTACTCTGGACATCTCAAGACATCCTATGGGTGTTCCAGAGCCACCAAATGGATATCCCAAACTTCTGTTGTAATGTCCCAAATTCATTACTTCAGCACCCCAATTCCTACTGTAAGACCTTGATGTGGGGTAGATACATGGACTATTTGATGATATAGCCATCCCTTGGTTATTCTACATACCAAACAGATGAAGTTGAACTAACTAGACAGTAGCATGAAAATATCCATCAGGTTTGACATTTTCACTGTATCATCTTCTAATATATTTTTGAGATCAGATTTTGTTGGATTTTTTGGGGATTTTTGGAAGTCCCAAACAAGGACCCCTGACACCCCTATAGGTGCTCCAAAGTCAATGGGTAACCCAAACTATCCTTGGGTGTCCCAAATATTTGGGTATCCCAACCTGTCATCTTGGACATCCCATGTGACACCCACACTTCCCCAAAACCCCTAAAACACACTCCCACACATTCTGAAAAATCACATTTTGCCTTGGGGATGCCCCTTGGCACAGTAGGCTCTTAGTCTATATTTTTAGTAGGCAAAATATAGGCTAAGAGCTTATGTCTGGGGGTAACCTGAAGTGCACTGTAGGCTTCTCTATGCGTATCCCATCCTCTACCACATCTGCCATACGATCATCGAGATTCTGCACATCCCCACACCCTCTGCACTTTTGTCCATGCACACACGAGTTAATCCACATAGTGGATCAGCTTGTTTGGTCTGCGGGTCTCTCTCTTTTTACAGATACTGTTGCCCAATCGTCCCATGATCCATTGTCCACATCCAATTCAGCTCACTGGTAAGTCTCAAGTCTGTCTCCTTGCTTTATGTGCATGGACTCTACAGCTAGTCTATTATACCTCTGCATGGACTATATTTAGCCTTACCTTTATATTCTTACTGAAGTCTCAAGTATGCCCAGACTATAAGAGATTGTACTTAGGTTACAAATCACACCTTTTGGTGCATACTCAGAAGGACACACATAAGACTCACTGCAACAATCAGTACAACAGCACACTACTTGTTGTCTCCCAGATCCTACATACTTCCCTACACTTGCTACTACTCATCCGCAATGCGGATATCACCAGTCCACTTCAGATAACCTGTGGGTCTCTTCGCATTCACAAACCACCTACCCTTCTTGGGCCAATGGCATTATCCTTCTAGAGCTCCTCTCTAACGAATCCCTTTGAGGTCAATCTTATCGCACCCTTCTTTTATTTCTTACTGACCTAACTGGCTTCACAACTGGAAGGGTGGTATCTGTTTTCTACAACAGGGTAAGATGGTAAGGAGTGTTTGGAAGTGAACTTGAGATCAATGAAGCAGTGGGTGGACCTGGAGTCCACGAGAGTGTGAAGCTGAGGAATATCATAGGGTGAAAGAGACACATAAGGAGTCAGAGAGTTAGAGTTGGAAAGAGTGGACACATTGAGATGAGCCTCTTTGGGTGCACAGCCGGAGTCAATGCAACTCTCAGTCAGTGCTGAGGTCTGAGTAGGCAACTGCATGGGTATACCCCAGGGTATCAGAGGTCATACCCCACCCATACCCAGTACATATCCATACCCTGCATGGGGGTATGGGTATATGTTACACTGAGAGATCCTAAGGACTTGGCGTCATAACAACCAACAAGTTCAACGTTGCAACGATGAACTGATCTAGTATCAGAAGTCCTTAATGGTGGACCTTAGACCAATCGAGTGAAGCTGAGTCAAGAGGATCGAGAGGATTGCTGGTTGAGCAATGTATTGTGTAGATCTAGCTTGGTTTGTATCCAAGCAAAGTACAAACTTTATATACTACAAGGGGATGCGCACGGACCATGCGAGAGATAAAGGCTATTGGTAGGAACAGAGAAGAAGGTCATAGAACAAATACAGCAATAGGACTTTAGCTTGATAGACTGGTTGAACAGTGACAAGAAAGGAAAATAGATAAGACCTAGGTTGGACTAGGTCATGTGATGGTACAATGGTCTGGTGATCAAGGAAAAAGATAGGGGGAATCAAGATATCGTAACATTACCCTGGGTTTAGACAAAAAGACACCGACTTTTCACAACTCTCTGTAATCCACTCCAGGAGAGCCCGTCATGTTGGCTAAGGCAGAATTGTTGAAGACATCATCACCTTGGTCAGAGAAGTTGTCATCACCCACTAGAGTGGTCTCGTCTGGATGGGGAAACATGGGTCGAGGGCAATTTGCTTGAGTATGTCCAGGACAGAACCTTTTACAAAGGGGACACTCGTAGTAGAGGCAGCAAATGTGAATATGTCCAAGATGATGACAGTGGTAGCATGTTTCATGGTAGTGAGGGTGTGATGGAGTTAGAGGGATGGTTTCACAAAGTTGTCATATTTCCTCATTGCCTTCTGCGATGGTCATAGAGGCAGCAAGTTCTTCATAGGAGATGCCAAAGGCCTCCATGGCATCGACATCAATGGGGTCAGAACGAGTTCCGGATGACTGAGATGCAGAACTAGATGAAGGGGGAGGAGAATGTTGGTTACGATGATTGGCATGAGAGAGTGGAGTGGTTAGAATAGTGACACGTCGTTGATGAGGATTGCTTCGTGGAGGAGGAACTCTGGTTGGTGGAGGAGAGAGAGCACGAATGGGAGAGATGCTTGACTCAGAAGACGGAGACGATTTGGAAGACAAAGGGAAATTGGGTCCTGGGACCACATAGAGAGGTAGTTCTCTGGTAGTAGAATGGAAGCTGGAAGGAACTTCAGCTGGTTCGTCAATAAATATGTCAGGTTGGGTGGTAGAAGTCCAAGGAGATGATGGACGAGGGGGAGTACCAGAGATGTCAAATTGGACTTGATCGAAATCGAGCTGGTGGAGCAGGTTGAGAAGTTCTCTTTCTTGAGTATGGAAGATGCTGTCGAGGATGAGGGCAATGTCTTCAAGAGAAGGTTCGAGAGAGTGTCGAACATATCGAGACAAAGGTTCAAGGCGATACAATTGTAAGAGAGCAAGGTATGTGCTGCAGAGAGGGAGTGTTTGTCAAGATGAGTTTCGATGTTGGTATTGTTTTGAGAGTCTTGGGTGAAGAGACGATAGCGGTCCATCTGTTCTCCAGAAGGACAGAAATGGTTGATGCAAGCATAAGGGAATCAAGAAACATTGGAGGAGGATGACAAGTTAGAACGGGATGCAGGCATGGTTGTTATAGTTCAGTTGTTTCGTTTGTGATGAAGTTGGGAGCGAATGAGATGGGGAAAATCTCAGAGGCGAGACAGTTTATAATCTTGTAGGATTGAGGTGGAGTTTCAGAGGTTGGATTCAGGTTCCCAGGAATTCTCCGAGGATGGATAGCCTTTCCAGGCCACGAGGTATTGACGGCGATTAATACTAGAACCACGGCGTGAGAGAATCTTTTCAACTTCATATTCTTCTTCGGAGTTGATAAGGTCAGGTGGTGGTTTAGAATAGTTCGGGCCATGTTCGGGAATTTCCCGATATGACGATAGGAGGGAAGCATGGAAAACATCATGTATCTTCCATGTAAATGGGATCTTTAGTCGGTAGGAGATCGGGGATAAGACTTGGAGGATTTCAAAGGGACCTTCTCTTTTAGGGGCAAGTTTTCGGGAAGGATATCCAAATTTGAGATTGTGAGCTTCTAGCCAAACTTTGTCACCAACGTTCCAGGGTTTGAACTTAGAAGTGACATGTTCTTTCATAATACGTTGTGCGATTTCGTGTGTGGCTAGGGCTTCTTTTCGGGCATCAGTGAGGGAAGAGAGTCATTCTTCGATGGAAGGTAGGGGAGAATTCTTCGAAATGGAAGGGTAGGAACGGGGTTCATATCCGAGGATCAGGGAGAATGGGGATTTCTTTGTGACAGAATGGATGTTGGAGTTGTGGGCAAATTCGGCAGTGGGAAGGAGTTGTGCCCAATCATTGGGTCTTCCATCACAGAAGATACAGAGATAAGTTTCAACTTCTTGGTTGACACTTTCGGTTTCACCAACAGTTTGAGGGTGATAAGCAGAAGAGAGAGTGACGTCATAGTCGAGGAGTCTGCCTAATTCTCTAGCAAAGGCAGATGCGAATTGTGGACCACGATCAGAGATGACCTTGTCATGGAGTCTGAAGTGATGTCACACACCAAAAGTGTTGGTGATGTGAGCATGAAGGACGAATGAAGAAGATATGACACAGCATACGCCAAGTGCAGACGATGAGAACAGAACATTGTTTTCATGCATCGCACTGGACCCATGATGACGAAGAAGACATATGTCAAGTGCAGAAAGACGACTACAAGAACAGTGCAGTCATCCTTCGCACTGGAGGCAAGCGACAGCGGTCAAAGAAGAAGAAATGTGACGAGTTACACGTTCACAGTTGCACCTTACATCATCATGGCCAAGATCCTGCTGATCCGATCTTCTCTCCCAAAATAGAGGATCTTCACTTCGCTCAAAGTAGAAGGCGGCAAACCTTAAGCACCCATGCCAGCATACATGCATGTTTTTCATTTGCCATTCATTTGCCATTCATTTGCCATCCGACTTCTTTGCCATCACACCCGGCCTGCCATCACCATTTGTTTCACATCACACCAATATGTCATCATTGCCATCAAGTGCTTCCTGGATACACGAGTTCGCTCAATCTAATGGTTATGCACATGCCATCGGCCAGCCACTTGACAACCAGTCAACGCCAGCATGGCTTATCACATCATTCTCCCCTGCCATACCATTCCCTGTTCACACAGGGCAAAAACTCATCATTCAGAGCTCAACTGAAATGCACATCTATTTCGGCTCTATCAAGTCAGTCATACGGCTTGATCAAAGACAGATTGTCCTCCACGTTGTCCCTCTCCAATCAGCATATGGAGAATTCCTCCCTCCATCCTGCACCGTTTACATCCCTCGCTCTCTCATCCGGTTGTCTAAATTTTGCCAGTTGCAATATTCCCTCCTTTCATCACGGCTGCCAGACAACTTGCACGAACTCCCGGACTCAATTCAACCTGTATGCTCTCCCATACCTTCTATTCAGCAGAGACAGGATGAATCCCCTTCACCAATCACCTTCCTCAATCTCAGCTCCACTCCTTCGCTTTGATTAGTGCTCAGTCATTGCACGCTTACAGAGGAACTGGAACTGTACAAGGGACACCAGAGTTCATGCACACAGGAGACATAGGATGCAGATGGGATGCTCATGGGACACTACTGGGATACTGATGACATCATTGTGTCTATGGCAACACTGCTTGGCCTGCTTAGTCATCCACCCTGCCCTGCTCAGTCAGCACTTCATCATTCGCTCACTCATCCTCCATCATGCTCTGTCATCCTTCCCCTCTCTTATTCATCCACTTCATCAGCACACACACAGCATGACTACATCGTCTTATTCAGCCTCCCCTTGATTACTCAGGAGCTCTACTTTGCTTACTCAGAAGCATAGTCATGCACAGTCAAGCTGACTAATTTCTCTCCTTTGCTTACTAATATTCTTCTCTTTGTTACTCATCACTCTCTTTCACTGCCATTGGTATGCATGAGCATACAAAGTCTCTAGTAGTATATAAACCTACCTACTTTCCCTGTAAATAGACAGTTAATCCCACTCAATTGATTCCAAGTTCTAGTTCAATTCTCAAGTCTAGCCTCAGTGTAGGCTAAATCTATTCATCATCTGAAGTCAAGAGGACTTCACCCCTATTCCATCCACGCTTACATCATCATCATCTGACTTCACCCCTATCTCATCTCTGCTTACATCATCATCATCTGACTTCACCCCTATCTCATCTCTGCTTACATCATCATCATCTGACTTCACCCCTATCTCATCTCCGCTTATATCATCGTCATTTGAAGTCTAGT
This sequence comes from Melanogaster broomeanus, assembly GCA_014904935.1. Lineage (NCBI taxonomy): Eukaryota > Fungi > Basidiomycota > Agaricomycetes > Boletales > Melanogastraceae > Melanogaster > Melanogaster broomeanus. Next base: position 26,852 of record MU123744.1, on the reverse strand, counting down.
GGACTTCACCTCTATCCAACTATCTCCCCACTCCTTGACTAGAGATATCTTTACCACTCCAAACAACCAGACACTGGCCATTCAACAACAGTTCCGCTAGGGTCTGGGCTGTTGGTTTTGTGTTGTTTTCAACATAGATCCACAGCACGATTCACAGCGAGTAAAGACATTTTTGAGAAAAAGATCTGCCACACCAGCGGCATCAATTGTTTTGTGACAAGGGGAGATGATCACCCCCTTTGTAAGCCCATGGTTGACCACGACCATAAGAGAATCAAAGCCATTGGAGGTAGGGAGGTCGGTAATGAGATCAACAGAGACTTGTTGAAAGGGGTGGGTGCAAGTGGATGGGATCGGGGATAGAGCGGGTACAGTGGGGTGAGTATTAACCTTCATGGATTGACAAGTGGCACAGCCCAAGACAAAATTACGGATGAAGGTGGTCAAGCCAGGCCACCAAAAATCACGGGAGACAAGGGCGGCAGTGCAAGTGACACCAGGGTGTCCAGTGGTGATAGAATTATGAATGGAAGCAACGATCTGGGGGTGATGTGCGGGGGGAATATAGAGTCGTCCTTTGAAAAAAAGATTGGCACCATCATAGTCCCAATCAGAATGAGAGACTCGAGGGAAGAGGGAGGCGCCAGCTTTGAGAGCATGAGTAGCAGATAAAACCAAGGGGTCATCAGGTGTGGAGGATCGGATTTTGGAAATGAGTTCCATGTCTATAGTGTTAACAAAAAGGCCGTCGGGTAGGAGAGTAACGTCTTGGTTGTCAGAGGTGGTATCAGGACAATTCACTCAGGAGAGGGCATCAGCAGGTCCCATCTGGGTACCTGGGGTGTGCACAAAGGAAAGGTCATAATCGGATAAGGTGAGCATCCATTGTGCTTGACGGTGGGAGAGTTTCTGGGGTGATTGGGAATATGTGAGGTTTTTGTGGTCAGTCAACATGGTGACAGGATGAGGAGTTCCTTGGAGATAATGACGCCAGGTCATCAGGGCATGAATGACAGTGAGGAGTTCTAGTCATAGATATCATAGTTTCGTTTGGCAGGGGAGAAGGTTTCAGAGTGATAAGCGCAAGGGTGAAGGTCACCATTGGTATCTTTTTACATAAGAACGCCTCCAGTGGCATGGAGAGAGGCATCTGTCATAACAAAAAATGGCTTGTTGACATCAGGCATGGACAGGATCGGCGTTGCATATATAGGCATTGAAGTTTGTGAAAAGCAGATTCACAGTCAGGGGACCAGTCCCAAGGGGAGGACTTCTGGGTGAGGTTGGTTAGAGGTTTTGCAATCATGGAGAAAGAGGGGATGAACCGTCAATAGAAGTTACAGAAGCTGAGGAAGGAGCAAACTTCTTTGACGGTCTTGGGGGTCTGCCATTTGGCGATAGCGTCGAGTTTGACAGGGTTCATCTTGACAGCTCCTTTGCGAATAATGAGGCCAAGTAAATCAACCTTGTCAGTAGTGAATTTGCATTTTTCGAGCTTCAGATAGAGATCATTTTCTTTAAGGCGACGAAGGACTTTCTGGGTGCGTTCACGGTGAAGAGTCAGGTCGGAGGAATGAATCAGAATGTCATCCATATAGATGATGAGCCATCCTTCAGCAATGGAATCGGTGAAGATATGATTCATGAATGCCTGAAATGTTGGAGGAGAGTTGCAAAGGCCAAAAAATATGACATTGGGTTCAAAGAGACCAAATGGCATGATGAAGGCGGCTTTCCAGCAATCACCGGGTTTGATCTGGATATTGTTATATCCCCAACGGATGTCCATTTTGGTAAAGATTTTCGAGCCTTTCAATTTGTTGACAAGGTCAGAGACAAGTGGAAGAGGATAAGCATTCTTGATCATGTGGGAGTTGAGGTATTGGTAATCTTGACAGGGTTGGAGAGATCCGTCCATTTTAGGGATGAAGAAGAAAGGAGAAGCTTAAGGGGATTGCGAGGGAGATATTTTGCCAGTCTCAAGGTGTTCTTTAATGAATTCTTTGCAAGCTTCTTCTTCTTTTGGATTTAGATGATAGGTTTTGGCGACTTTTGGGATGAAAGAGTTGTCAAGATCAATGGCGTGATCAAAGGGTCAGGTTGGAGGTATGTGGTCGGTAGCCTTCTTTTCAAAGACTTCAGCAAATTCGGTGAATTCAGGAGGAAGGGTTGCTTTTTTCTTCTGAATTTTGGCATCTTTCTGGGTTGATTTAGTGGTGAGGGTGGTCTTGCGAAAGTCTCGGACCATCGGGTCAAGTTTCTTTCTGATCATCTGAGCGAGATGTCATTCAGGATCAATCTGGAGGTATCGGATGAGGTATCGTTGAGATATAGCCTCAGGGGTATCATGGCGAGGAGAGGGTGTTCGAGAAGGGAAGGTGACAGTGTTAGCTGCCCAATCAATGGTGGGGTTCGTGTGTCATAACCATGGAAGTCCAAGGATCAGGTTTTCTTTTCCACAGTTCATGACATAGAGTTCTTGTTCCATCTCATATTCTCTGATGCGAAGGGTTAGGGTAGTGGAGAATTTGATGACTCCTCCCACATTGGGGGATCCATCAGCATTATAGGGTTTCAGGGGTACAGGGAGTCATTTAAGAGGAAGTCGGTTTTTGAGGATGAAGTGATGGTCTATCAGCGAGGCAGCTGCTCCGCTATCGATAAGGGCTCGGGTGTTGATGATTTTTCCATTCTTAGTAGCAAACATTGAAATAGGAAGGTGCATAGATTTCGAAGATTCTTCGGCTACTATTACAGGGGTAGTTCTAGAAGAGGGCCATGTCGAATCGGTTCTCCTATCTAAAAAGACTGGTTGTCGAGAGAAACCTTGGACACAGAAATAGAAGGGGAGTCGGGCTCTTCTTTGGTTTTGAAGCAGGTTCTGAGGACGTCGAGGACTTCAGATTCTGGAATATTCTTGTTGCATAGTTCTGAGACGTACACTTCTGTGGCAGATTGGGTAGGAGTAGGGGGGGCTTTGATTGCTCTGACTGGGGTAGGTCTGGGAGAAGAAGGGGACCCCTTGGCAGGAGCCTGACCGTTCTTGTGGTCAGAGGAGCAATGTCCTTGTTTACTGCAGACAAAGCATAATCCCTTCTTCATATATTCAGCATGTTGGACTGGAGTAAGTCTAATGGCATTGACGTCCATGGCATCAGGGTCTCGAGCAGGAGTAGAGTGGGTTCTGGGGATGAAGGTGGAATGACTTTGGAGCGACTTGATTCGCTGGTTCTGAATATGGAAGTGTTCGGCTTTGGTGATCCATTTATCTAGAGTTTCGGGGATAGTATCCATGCTAAGGATACATCTGGCCAAGGGTTGTTCTAATCCGGTAGAGTACTAGGATATCAGCACTGCTTCATCAGTGACTCCTGAGCGACTTTTCAGGAGGTGGAATTCAGAGTTGTACTTTTCAAGAGAGCCACTCTAGCGTTGATTGAGAGTGGTGAGTTTGGCAAGGGCATTGCCCTTGACATCAGTGACGATGAACGTCTTCTTGAAGTTGTTGGAGAATGTTGTCCAAGTTCCCCATCCATCAGTGGCCGCTTTCTCATAACAGGCTTCAGCCCAAGAGGCAGCCGTCCCTTTGTTCATGAAACTTAGAGTGGCGATGATCTTCTTCTTATCAGAGTCATAGACCTGGTCATTGAGGTTGAGGTAGGCAATGACAGAGTACATCCATCGGGATGCATTGTTAGTATTCCCATCAAAAGATGAGGGAGTACCAATCTTGAGTTCGGTGATCTTGGAGGTCATGGTGGGTGTCGTTCTTGGTGGGAGAGGGTTCTTTGGGGCGGTTCTTTGGGGATCAGTTAGAGGGTTACTAGTTCATCTGATATATTCTTCTAGTTCAGCGATGGTATTAGTCGCTGTCGGGTTTCGAGGGAGATGGTGGAGTCGTTTTCTTCCATAGAGGAGGGGTTCTCTTCGTCGGGGTTTTCATCTTCAGTGGAAGAGTCAGGGGGTACTTTGGTGGCGTCTTGTCTGAGACGGAATCGATCTTCTATATCAAGCTCCTTGGGATATGGAGCAGTCGGGCCTCTGGCAGAGTGCGAGAGAGTCGGTCGGGGTCTGGTGACTTCTCTTCTAGAAGAGGAAGGTTCAGATGTTGAAGTACCGAATAGGTAGTCCGTCTTGTTGAATAGCCTGCACTAAGGCAGGATCAGGTTTATCTGGAATCACGCTGCACGATGGCAGGATCAAGTGTTGGGGAGATAGGCTGCGTGATAGCAGTATCGATAAGAGAAGCTAGATCTTTTGTTATGCTGAGAGATCCTAAGGACTCGGCGTCATAACAACCAACAAGTTCAACGTCGCAATGATGAACTGATCTAGTATCAGAAGTCCTTAATGGTGGACCTTAGACCAATCGAGTGAAGCTGAGTCGAGAGGATCGAGAGGATTGCTGGTTAAGCAATGTATTGCGTAGATCTAGCTTGGTTTGTATCCAAGCGAAGTACAAACTTTATATACTACAAGAGGATGCGCACGGACCATGCGAGAGATAAAGGCTATTGGTAGGAACAGAGAAGAAGGTCATAGAATGAATACAGTAATAGGACTTTAGCTCGATAGACTGGTTGAACAGTGACAAGAAAGGAAAATAGATAAGACCTAGGTTGGACTAGGTCATGTGATGGTACAACAGTCTGGTGATCAAGGAAAAAGATAGGGGGAATCAAGATATTGTAACAGTATATGCTGTGGGTATGGAAAAGTGGACCCTGGGTACAACCCATGGTGGGTCACACCCTTGGGTATCCTCATATATACCACTATGAATACAGAACAAGTACTATGCTACAATAACAAATATTAGTCACTAGCTACCTGCCATCATTAACATAAATATTGTAGAGTATCTAGCTAGTATATCATCTGAATGTGTATAAATGTGTCAATTTTTAAGGTTTGTGGTGGACATGATGTGTTGTGTGAGTTGGAGACACAGCCATTTAGACCCATACATACCCACAGTATTATACCCATGCATACCCACGCTATATACCCAGCCTGGGGGTATGGGTATGTGTATGGGTATCAGAAGGGCAGACCCCTACCCATACCCACATGATGCCCATACCCATGACCCTGGGGGGTATGTGATACCCATGCATTTGCCTAGGTCTGAGAGTTGCATTCCATTTTTTTGCCTTGGTGGAAGCACCTGAGGTTGAGTCCAGCTTGACAGAACTGGGCTCAGAGGTGGTCTCAGTAGCAGAGGCAGCCTGGGCCTTAGCCTTGGCTGACTTCTTGGGACACTTGTCTGTGAAATGACCATTGTCTCCACAGAACATACAGAGGTTATTGTCGAGGTGCCACTTGCACTTGACCAAGGTGAGCTTTCCATCTTTGCCCAGTTTGTCAGTTAAGTCTGGCTTAGAAGGCTTGGGGCCAGACTGGCCAGACTGGCCAGAATTGGAGGGCTTAGATGAAGGCTTGTCAGTTTTACCTGATTTGTTGTCTGAGGACTGAGCCTTGTTGCCAGAATTGGAAGAGGGCTGGGGTTGGCTGTTGGTAGCACATTGAGTTTCATCCTTGTGCTCCTGGTAGCAGGCATCAATCTCCTGGGCTAGGTGATGAAGGTCACCCAAAACCCAGGATTTACTGACATGACAGATTTTGTCCTTGATACAGTCTGGGAGGCCAGAGTAAAAGTGGTGGTGCAATACACCATCTCCATAGTCCCAGACTTGGGATGCAATGCAGTTGAATTCAACCACATAGTTGTTGATACATTGGTTGTCCTTCTGTCATATCCATGTCTGAACCCCTATTCCTGAGTCTGGCCACACCCATGCATCTCCAGTCACACTCGCACATCCTCAGTCCTATTTCAGTATATTCTTCATTAGTGAGCATGGCAGTGTCTGTCAGTTGCTCCATTCTGTTTCTGATTCACATTTCATATCTGGCTTCTGTATGAACTCCTGTCCCAGTTTTGTCTTTGTCAGCTTACTGCACCTTTATTCTTGCTTACTGATATCTTACTAATCTTCTGGTCTCTGGATTACTGGACTGCACTTTGCTATGTCCCCTTCTAGTATTTAACCTGTAGATACTTTGTCTGGTAGTCTTAGTCTGAAATCAACTTATTCACTTCTCCTTATCTGCCTTAGACTGGACCCTATGCAAGGAGTCAACTCTCCACCTGAGTAGTTGAACTCAAGCAGTCTATTCTTGCTCTACCTATGCTACCCTGACTGGAGTTATACCCAGACTCAGCCAGAGAAGACACAGACTTGACACCTTCATCTGCAAATGGTCAAGCTGACTTTCCATGTCAGTGACCGGGTCGTGAGGTCCAAAGGTGGTTTCGAGCTCGATGACAAATTCTTACCATGAGTCCATCCAGAGAGGACGATCATCCAGGGTGTCCATTGCAAGCAAGTCCAGCTCAAACCACTTGAGGGCCATGCCCTTCAAGTAGGACTGAGAAAAGGTTACTTTTGCTTGGTCAGTTTGGAAGGCATGAGGCTGATCTTGAAAATTGAGCTCACATTGGACTAAGAATGTCCAGAGATCTTTGGGTTTAGTGCCATTGAATGTGTCCAGCTCCCTAACCTTCATCCTAGTGGAGGGTGAAGAGTCATTGCATTTGGAAGCCTGGGCCAAATTGTTGATAGCTTGGGCAAGGTGGTCAAAGATGGCATAACTGGGGTCTAAATCTTCTGGAATGTTGATGAATGGATTTTCTTTGTCATCATTGTTATTATTATCACCACCACCTGAGTCACCTGAGTCATCTCCAGGATTGTCATCCCTGGGGTTGCTGTAGCCTGTCATCAGGGTCAGCCAGAAGACGGTGAGCAGTGGGAGTGTTGGATGTCTGGTTGGACGATCTAGACTGTGGAGCAGGAGTGGGAGTTGGAGTGGGAGAAGACCTTCTTGTGGAGAAGCTTCTGAATGAGGTAGAGGCTACCGGGGTGCACCTGGTGCTGGCTAGGGCTAGCAGCACATTCTGATGATGCAAGTTGGATGCAGAGGTGGAAGCCTCTGTGGTGCAAGAGCAGAGTCAGGTTGTCATGGTCATGACACGAATGTGTGAAGATTGCAGATGGATAGGGATTTACTGACAAGTGATGTCGCAGATTTGTTTTGGCCATTGCAATGAGCGCCAGTGGCAATCACGTGACAATAACCATTTTTATTTCATTGTAATAATCATTGCAACTGATGGGCGGACTTCCAATTTGATTCCAACTGATTCCAACCCGCCGTTCAACGTTCAACGCTCAGCCTATGCGTACGGCTTGAATTCTCGCATCTTCACATCCCCTTTTGTCTATAACACCTGTTGGACATACCATTTGCTGTATTCTTTCTATTTAATGCCGAGAGCTGCTGAAAAAGTTTGCTGCTCGACCTGCAATGCCGAATTCAGCTGCCGAGGGCTTGTACCACACGAACGAGCTTGCCAGAAGTTGGATATAGGATGCACTGTGTCTGATGGAGTAGATATCAGTGGTATATATGTAGTTCGACAAGGATTACTATTGCGATGTTATCTGAAATTCTGAATCGATAAAGTGGCTGTGCAACTGCATTGTCTTTACCGTCTCACCACTTCAATGTCACTGCAGCCCATCGTTAATCAAGAACTTCATCAGCAGATAGCAAAGCTGTGTTTAGCAGGATAGAAAAGTCAGTATCTTATCCCAAGTCTACTCTCTGAATCCCATTGACAGCCTAAGGTACTTTGCAAGAATATTCTCTTGGGGCCTTGTCATGGCGAATCCATCGATATTCTTCAAGCTCAAGTTTTAAATCCTACTCCTTCCATCATCAGATCCCCAGCACTCTCGTTCCACGACAAAGCAAATTGACACCATATGGGTCGATCTGGACGTTATTGGGCATGGCATGTCGCAACCTTTATCCACCATCGTAGATCGTACCAGGTATTCCAAATGCTATCTGTCAATGGGCAACTGGGCAGTATGAATATGGTGAGTACTACTTAATTATTCCAGCTCAGTTGTGTTGGATTGACCTGTCATATAGATGGGTTTGACATCATTCTCTCGTTTGTAAACGGTATGCTGGTATTGTCCATCGGCAAGACACAGGCTTCCTCTCATCTGCACCAACATTTGCAGTCCAGAAAATTGGTGCGGATGCTCTTCTTCAAGTCCACCCACAAGGTATCCGACATGCCGTCGGACCGACGCGTTAACCAGTGGCAGGTCTCTGAGCACAGCTCAAATTTGCTCTCAAGTCGGTCGGTCTTTCCAAACGACATGTCACTCAGACCTGTCAGCTCATTGCTGCCATTCTCCACCTCGGTAACCTGGATGATGTAGATGCCGCCATTGCGAAATGTGGATGTTCTCAACATTGTTGCCGAGTTCCTTGGTGTCCAGCCCTCCGCCCTCGAGAGCGCTCTCTCATACAAGACCGAGATGGTCAAGAAGGAGTTATGCACCGTCTTCCTTGATGCTGACGGTGCTTCTGACAACCGTGACAACCTCGCTAAGACACTATATTCCCTCCTATTCGCCTGACTAAACGAACATATCAACCAGCGTCTTTGCCGCGATGATTTCGACACTTTCATCGGGCTCTTTGATCTCACTGGTCCACAAAACATGACCAGCCGCCCAAACTCTCTCGACCAATTCTGCATCAACTTCGCCAACGAACGTCTCCATAGCTTTGTGCAAAACGCATTTTTGAGGCCCAGGTCGATGAGTACCAAACCGAGGGTATCTCCCACTTTGTTCCCACCGTCCCTTACTTTGACAACGCCGAGTGCGTACGGCTCCTGCAGAACAAGCCAGGTGGCCTCATCCACATAATGGACGACCAAGCCCGCTGATCCCACAAGAAGACGGATCACACGATGGTGGAAGCCTTTGGTAAACGCTGGGCAACCACTCGTCGTTCAAGATTGGGACGTTGGACTGCTCCGGGTTCCCCACCTTCACTGTCAATCACTTTAACGGTCCCGTTGCATACTCTGCCGAAGGCTTCCTCGACCGCAACCTCGATGCCCTCAACCCCGATTTCGTTTCCCTCCATGGGTCCAGCACAAACGTGTCAGACGGTGCGGAAGGCGCAGGATCCATCAACCCCTTCATCAAAGGTATTTTCTTGGGCAAGGCTATCGCAACCCAAGCCCACCCCAAGAATGAAGACACCATCGTCTCCACTCAACAGACCGTCAAGCCCATGCGTGCCCCTTCCATGCATTGCAAAGGTACCCCCCCCATCAAGCGTATACTGAGGCTCCGCGAAGACAGCATTGTCAAGGAACAAGAACGTGACGAAGAGGATCCCCCCAACGTCGGTCTCACACCCTGCGTAGCAGGTGAATTCCGAGCCGCACTCGACACATTGTTTGACACACTCTTGGATACGCAAAACTGGTTCGTTTTCTGTGTCAATCCCAATGATTCACAGCTACCGAATCAGCTCAAGGGACGAAGTGTGAAAGGACAAGTGAGAAGTTTGGGATTACCGGAGATCGCGAAGAGGAATGTCGACATGTTTGAGGTTGGGATGACCCCTGACGAGTTCTGTGGGAGGTACAAGGAGCTGATAGGGAAGATAGGTGTGGCTGATGGGTCAGCTAGAGAGAAGGTCGAGAGGACCAGGGAAATGTTGGGCTTGAAGGAGTTTGAGCTGGTTCTTGGGCAGTATAAGGTGGTTTGCGAGCCTGTTGCGGGTTTGTTCGCATTCTCATTGCTTTTCATTGTAACACAGGCCTTCTTGTCCCAAGCGGCCTTTCATTCCCTTGAGGACCATATCCACTCTCTTGACGTCGAGGAACAAATGCGGAACCGCCTTCGTGATGCAGAGGCCGAGGCCGGTGTGGACGTCCGTTCCATTGGCGATCGCTATGCACCTTATCCATCGCCTGGATTCCCCGAGGAAGACTCACCCTATGCGGACGACTTCAACCAAGAATTGTCACAGGCACACGTCCCCCTCGTGAGCAACGCCTCACCATTCCAACGTACTGACCTCTATGACGATGAATACAATGAGCACAAATCATTCCGATCTGACGATTTTGACGCTCGGAGTCGTACGTGCCATCAAGAAATATGTTCCAGAATGCGGACAAGGAAGGGTTGGTGGTTAAAGAGGCTCTTGCGGGCGAGATTGTGGAGAACGAGACCACGGAGGTTGTCAAGGAGACCTCGGCGCAGTGACGATGGGTCACCCTGTGCTGGATGCAACCTGGTGGATACCCTCGCCTTTCCTCAAATGGTTCAGAAGGATGAAGCGAGAGGATGTTCGACAGGCTTGGAGGGAGACGTTGGCGCTCAACATGGTCATCTGGTTCATTTGTGGTTGCGCCATGGCCTCTCCTGTGAAGCAGACTCGCAAGAAATCAGCCAAAAAAGCAGCAGCAACACAAGAAGTGCACTCCTCTACCCGCCGAATGCCTCCATACAACGTCTCAAAGGACCTTGAGCAATGAGTGATGCCAGCTACGACTCACGATGAGTCGTACTGAAGCCGCTAGCTGAAGATGAAGCGCATCAAGACTGCTGGTACACGCATAAATCCGCGACAACATACCTGAGCCATATACACCACCCGCAAAAATGTCCAGAGCGACCCACTGAACCTGTGAACCCACCACGCAGACACGGATGACTCAAAATGTGACCTGCGAGAGTCCATCGAACACACGCACGCCAGGAAACATGCACCCGCGCAAAATACGGCCACATCAGGTCGACGCCAAGCCTATCAAAGTTGTCCATCATCGACGGGTGCCCACTCTTGTGGGCCCCTCACATTGTCTCAGTCATCTTGTCATCGTTGATGGGTGCCCATTCTTGTGGGCCCCTCACGTCGTCGCAGTCAGCTTGTCGTTGTCGATGGGTGCCCATTCTTGTGGGCCCCTCATGTTGTTGCAGTCATCTTGTCGTCGTTGTTGGGTGCCCACTCTTGTGGGCCCCTCACGTTGTCCCAGTCATTTTGTCATCGTTGATGGGTGCCCACTCTTGTGGGCCTCTCACGTTGTTGCAGTCGTCTTGTCATCTTTGATGGGTGCCCACTCTTGTGGGCCCCTCATGTTGTCACAGTCGTCTTGTCGTTGTCGATGGGTGCCCACTCAGTCATCTTGTCATCATTGATGGGTGCCCACTCTTGTGGGCCCCTCACACTGTCCCAGTCGTCTTGTTGTCGTCAACGAACGTTCGGCACGCACGAGTTACTCGCCGATAACTCACTGGCTTACAGGGTCTCTCAGGGAAGCCGAGGCGGGGTTAACACATGAAATCTGGTATTTCGTGCTAAGCTAACAAATACATATATGTATATATCAGATAAGACATGAATTGCTACATGAACTGATGTTTTGTACTTGTCATGAATCGGGGTGTTCAGACTTCGACAATGATTCACAGGTTGATTTACGTTTTCGCTGCATCCAAGAATCGGCCTCTGAATCCACTCTGAATCCATCCACTCTGACCTCCCCTAATAATTGACAAGTTGTGCTGCGAGAGCTAACAAAGTTATTGCAATAACGAAATGATTCAACATATTAGGTTTGTCCTCTACTATAGTATCGGCCTTGTAGAGTAGTGGTTTTGTGCCGCAAAGGTATGTGTATTATGTAATAAAAAAGTAGAAAGTCTCAAGTTCAAATCCCAGTAATAACAGTAATTATAAGTGTACCACAAAGTGTAACCAATAATGTACTACGACGACTACAACTACAACTACAACTACTACTACTACCACTACTACAACTACAACTACTACTACTACTACTACTACTATTACTACTATTACTACTACTACTACAACAACAACAACAACAACAACTACTACTACTACTACTACTACTACTACAACTACTACAACTACTACAACTACTACTACTGCTCCTGTACCAGTACTAGATAGGCTCTTGCAGAGCCGGTTAGATTCATTTTATCTATTACTATACTTAGCGATGTGTTGTAAGCAGTTGGCACATGTTGTAATGAAAAAGTCCGGACCGCAATATAGCCGCAATCCTGCTTGCAATTGCCATTGCGATGCCATTGGGACTTTCATTGCAACCGCAGTTGCCATGTGACTTGCAGTCACGACTTAACTGTGAGAATGGGTTCCCATGTGGCATTTGTCATTTGGGTGTTTGTATCTATTGCAATCGGCTTAGAATGGAAATATGAAATCTGCGACAGAACCCACACAAGAGTGAGTCTGAAATACTGTCAAGTCTGGGTCTTCTCCAGCTGAGTCCAGATACAACTCCAGTTGGGGTAGTGTAGATAGAAGAAGATAGACTGTTTGGATTCAACTACTCAGAGGGAGAGTTGATCCCTTGTGTAGGTTCCAGTCTAGGATAGAATAAGGAGAAGTAACTTATGTTGATTTCAGACTGAAGGCTATCAGACAAATTATCTACAGTTTAAATACTAGTAAGTAGCATAGCAAAGTGCAGTCCAGTAATCCAGAGACCAGAAGATTAGTAAGTATTAGTAAGACAGAATGAAGGCGCAGTAAGCTGACAAAGATATGACCGGGACAAGAGTACATATAGAAAGCCGGATATGAAATATACATCAGGAGCGATGGCAGACACTGCCATGTATAAGAATGGAGACTATACCAAAATGAGATGTGGAGCAAGTCTGGGACTGGGGATGCCGGAGATGTGTGAGTGTGGCTGGACTTGAGAATAGGAGTCCAGATATGGCTGTGACACTGCTGAACAGAAGGTGTGGGAGAATGTACAGGTTGAATTGAATCTGAGAGTTCATGAGAGTTGTCTGGTCGCCATGATGAAAGGAGAGAATATTGTAACTGGTGGAATTTAGACAACTGGACAAGGGAGAGAGGGATATAGACAGTGCAGGATGGAGGAATTCTCCATAAGCTGAATGGAGAGGGATGACATGCAGGATGATGTCTTTGTTCAAGTTGCATGATTGACTTGATAGAGCCAAAATAGATGTGCATTTCTGTTGAGCTCTGAATGATGAGTTTTTGCCCTGTGTGAACAGGGAATGGTATGACAGGGGAAAATGATGTGATGAGCCATGCTGGCATTGACTGGTTGTCAAGTGGCTGGGCCCATGGCATGTGCATAACCATTTGATGGGGTGAACTCATGTATCCAAGAAGCACTTGATGGCAATGACATATTGGTGTGATGGGAAATGAATGGTGATGGCAGGTGTGATGGCAAAGAAGTTAGATGGCAAATGAACAGCAAATGAAAAACATGCATGAATGCTGGCATGGGCACTTAAGATTGCTGCCTTCTAATTTGAGAGAAGTGAAGATCCTACTATTTTGGGAGAGAAGATTGGCACAGTGGGATCTTGGCTAGAATGCCATAATGGTGCAACTTTGAATGTGTAACTGGTAAAGTTTCTTCTTCTTCTACTGCTGTTGCTTGCCTCTAGTGTGAAGGATGACTGCACTGTTCTTGTAGTTGTCTTTCTGCACTTGATGTATGCCTTCTTCATCATCATAAGTCCAGTGTGATGCATGAAAACAATGTCCTTGTTCTCATCTTCTGCACTTGGTGTATGCTTGAATCATATCATCTTCATCCATAGTTCATGCTCACATCACCAACACTTTAGGTGTGTGACACCAGGATGAAAGAACATACAGAAAGCCTGATATGAAATAAGAGGAGTCAGGAACATAATGGAGTGATGACAGGTACTACCATGCTCACTAATCCAATCTATACCTAAATAAGGCTTGAATCAAGTCCAGGGCTAGGGATGTGCGACTGTGGCCAGAGATGTGCATCAGGAAAATGTGTTTTGCTATATAGAAGTAGCCTTATCTCTATAGAACTATAAGAGCATTTAGAGCAATCAGAGAGCTATATAGCTCTTCAGAGTTTAAGACTGACTCTTAAAGATCTTTAATTGCTGGTAAAGTTCTATTGTTGACTACTATTTACTTCACTGCTTATTCAATATTTATTGATTGTTTGGCTGTTATTTACTACACTTTATGTTGACTACTGTTTACTCCACATTTGGTAGTCAAAATATAGACACTGAGTTGACTGCTATATACTACACTTTTGGTAATAAAATATACTGACTTTCACTACACCTTTTGTTGGCTACTATTCCACACTTTTGCTAATCAACCACTACACTTTCCTACACTTTTACTAATCAACTACCAAAACTGCTAATGGTCCACACTTTTGCTAATCAACCACTAAACTTTCCTACACTTTTACTAATCAACTACCAAAAATGCTAATGGTCTACACTTTTGCTAATGAACCACTACACTTTCCTACACTTTTGGTAGTCAACTACCAAAAATGCTAATGGTCTGCACTTTTGCTAATGAACCACTACACTTTCCTACACTTTTGGCATTCAACTACCAAAATTGCTAATGGTCCGCACTTTTGGTAATCAACCACTACATTTTCCTACACTTTTGGTAATCAACCACTACACTTTCTTACACTTTTACTAATCAACTACCAAAAATAAATTGTAGTCAATGTTTGTATTTTGACTATTAATTATGTACTAAGTTGTAGCCAACAACATATATAGTTGATGTCTACATTTTTGACTACTAAATAAAAGTGTAAGAAAGTGTAGTGGTGGATTAGCAAAAGTGTAGGAAAGTGTAGTGTTTGATTAGCAAAAATATAGGACAGTGTAGTGGTTGATTAGCAAAAGTGTAGGACAGTGTAGTGGTTGATTAGCAAAAGTGCAGACCATTAGCAATTTTGGTAGTTGACTGCCAAATGTGTAGAAAAGTATAGTGGTTGATTACCAAAAGTGCAGACCATTAGCAATTTCGGTAGTTGACTGTCAAAAGTGTAGGAAAGTGTAGTGGTTGATTACCAAAAGTGTGGACCGTTAGTATTTTTGATAGTTGACTACCAAAAGTGTAGGAAAGTGTAGTGGTTGATTAGCAAAAGTGCGGACCATTAGTATTTTTGGTAGTTGACTACCAAAAGTGTAGGCAAGTGTAGTGGTTGATTAGCAAAATTGCGGACCATTAGCATTTTTGGTAGTTGACTGTCAAAAGTGTAGAAAAGTATAGTGGTTGATTACCAAAATTGCGGACCATTAGCAATTTTGGTAGTTGACTACCAAAAGTGTAGGAAAGTGTAGTGGTTGATTAGCAAAAGTGCAGAGCATTAGCATTTTTGGTAGTCGACTGCCAAAAGTGTAGGAAAGTGTAGTGGTTGATTAGCAAAAGTGCGGACCATTAGCAATTTTGGTAGTTGACTACCAAAAGTGTAGGAAAATTTAGTGGTTGATTAGCGAAATTGCGCACCATTAGCATTTTTGGTAGATGATGAGCAAAAGTGTTGCACTGCCACTGCAAAAATCTCATGTCCAAAAATGCCCAAAATGCAATTGTGTGGACAGGTATGCACACGCCTCTTGCGCACCATGGCAAACACAACCAAACAGACCACTTTGCCTACTATATGGGAGTGGGCTCAACAACAACATTTGGTAGTCAGTCTAGCTAGTCATTAACTAGTACTTGGGATGCTAATGAATGGTTACAGACCCTATACAAATATTATTAATGGGTGTATCGTTTGGCTGGTGGTTAATAGCTAGATCACTTTGGTCTTGACCTAATTACTTTTGTAATGGGGCAGACTAATGAATGGTCCCTGATGTTATTTACCCCAGGCTGACACGACGCATTCCTGTCTAATGTTTGTTAGGTAGATCACTTTGGCTGTACACCTGATTGCTGGTAGTCAGTCTAGCTAGTGCTGAGGCTAATAGTTGGAATGCTAATGATAGACCTTGTTTACTACACTTTTGACCGCATTTTTGACTACCATTTGATACACTTTCCATACACTTTGGTTAGTACACTTTCTAAACTTATTTAGTACACTTTTGACCGCATTTTTGACTATTATTTGGTACACTTGGTTAGTACACTTTCTAAACTTGTTTGGTACACTTTTGACCGCAATTTTGACTACCATTGTGTACACTTTGTGTACACTTTTGACTACTTGAATATAATGATGTGACAGTACACTTTTCTATATTCATGTGAGCTTTAGGGCAGGCTTGTGCTGGTGCTATGAGTGCTATAGTTGCTATAGTTGCTCCAATGGTTGACCTCTTTACTTTATAGAACTATAGTTACTTTTGTCACTATAGCAAACCATTAGAGAACTTTAAAGTGGGGACTTGTCTCTAAATGCTATGGTAACTATAGATGCTATAATTGAGTCTTATAGAACTATATTTGCTTCTAAAGTAAAGTCACCTTTTCCTGATGTGTGAGTATAGCTAGACTTGATTATAGGGGTCTGGACATGGTCATGACACACAAACATAATTCCTAATCATAATCAACCTCTGCCACCTCCAGTTGAAGTAAATGGTGAACCTGTCATATCCATGTCCAGCCTCACTCGCGCATCTCCGGCCTCACTCGCGCATCTCTGGCCTCACTTGCACATTCCCAGCCCCAGACTCAACCCCAGTCCTGTTTCGGTATAGTCTTGCTTAGTGAGCATGGCAGTGTCTGTCATATCGCTCCATTCTATCCCCGACTCTATTTCATATCCGGCTTTCATGTATGTTCTCTTGTCCCGGTTCTGCCTGACTAATTACTGCACTTTGACTTTGCCTTACTAATACATTACTAATCTCCCGGTCTCTGGATTACTGGACTATGCTTTGCTGTGTTCCCTTACTAGTATTTAATCTGTAGATACTTTGTCTGGAAGTCTTTAGTCTGAAATCAATTTAGTCTCTTCTCCTATATCTGTCTAGACTGGAGTCTACGCAAGGGATCAACTCTCTGCCTCGAGTAGTTGAATCCAAAGCAGTCTACCCCTAACTTCTGTTCTCTGTATGCTACCCCGACCGGAGTTACATCCCGGACTTAGCCGGAGAAGACCTGGACTTGACAGAACCCAAGTTTGAAATCTCAGAGATCCTCAACTCAAAAATTGATCACCAGAGAAGACATTGCCAGTCCTCTACCTTGTCTGATGGGCCAATTATGAAGGAACTGATGAAGAAACTTTATGGCTACTGTGGGAATGGAGCTTGGGCATGTGTTATGACCATGTCCAGACCCCTATACTCAAGTCTGGCTACACTCACACATCTCTGGCCACACTCTTGCACCCCCAGTCCCAGACTTGATCCACATCTCATTTTGGTATGGTCTCCATTCTTGAGCATGGCAGTGCCTGTCATCACTCCATTCTATTTCAGCTTGTCTTTCATATCCAGCTTTCTGTATGTTTCTTATTCCAGTCCTGTCTTACTAATTACTGTGCCTCTGACTCTGCTTCACTAATACCTTACTCATCTTCCCATCTCTGGATTACTGGACTGTGCATTGCTATGTCCCCTAGTAGTATTTAAGCTGTAGATAACATGTCTGGTAGTCCTTAGTCTGGAATCAACAAAGTTACTTCTCCCTATTCTGTCTTAGACTCAAACCTATGCAAGGGATCAACTCTCTGCCTTGAGTAGTTGAATCCAAACAGTCTACCCTTACTCTATCCATGCTACCCTGACTGGAGTTATATCTGGACTTAGCTGGAGAAGACCTAGACTTTACAGCATGCCTCTGAACTCATGAAAGATTTCCACTCCAAGTACCCAGATAAACCTGGACCTTACTGTTACGCGGGTTGAGACAGGAAGGTCTCGGCCTGCTAACAGCGACGAGCCCGGGTTCGTCCGCAAGAGTAAAGCTCTTGAACGGGTTCCGGACTAAGATCAGAGATCGCTATTACTGGCTAGCGACAGGCCACTGGGAGCTTAGCAAGCTGAGTTGTCTTGAAGTCTCGATGAGCTGTAAGCTGTATGATTGCGTAGATCTAAACTAGAGAACTACTACAGCGAAGTAGCTATCTTTTATAGTACACAAGACGGCGCACGGACCATGTCCCTGATAAGGGATTTAAGTACAACGGGTAACCCGTAGAAATCAAGGGAACACGATGGAAGGAATCCCAGAGATAAGCTGGGTATACTGGTGGAGTGGACGATAAAGGAAATGGGGACTTAGGTAAGATGGCTAAGTCTCGTGATGGTACAATAGGACAGGGGTTAGGACGTATATAGTACAGAGGAAGAAAAACCGTAACATTACCCCCGTTTTAGGATGGCAATGAAGAGCACTGCGAAATTTAAGGAGGAGCGGGGGATCCCGTCATGTTGGCGCGAGCATTGTCGTTGAAGTCGTCGTAGTTGTTGTCCTGGTCGCCAACCAGGGTGAGGTCGGGGGAGATGGAGCGATTACGAGGGCATCGAGATTGGTTGTGCCCAGGGGCCGACGTCTGACAGATAGGGCATTGATACCAACGGCAGTTGACCCGGACGTGTCCGAGGCATCGACATTCGAAGCAGGCGTTCGCGATAACGAGGGTCGGTACGTGAAAGAGGGATGGTGGTGTCACGAAGTACTTCAAGTTCCAATTCCTCGGTGCGACGCGCATGGGAAGTTTCAGCAATGGTCATGGACCGGTCAAGCTCCTCGTAAGATATGCCGAACGCTTCTAGGGCGTCAACGTCGATGGGACTGGCAGCAGTGCCTGTA
Source organism: Melanogaster broomeanus (assembly GCA_014904935.1). Lineage (NCBI taxonomy): Eukaryota > Fungi > Basidiomycota > Agaricomycetes > Boletales > Melanogastraceae > Melanogaster > Melanogaster broomeanus. Next base: position 8,330 of record MU123744.1, on the reverse strand, counting down.
CCCGCGCTAGTAGGGGGCGAAGTAGGAGGCGACGTTGCAGGAGACGTAGTTGACGATCGAGGTCGTCCAGCGTGAGAGGTCGGGATGGAGTGAATGATGACACGTCTGGGATGACGAGGGTGTCGGCCTCTAACAACGGGAAAGGACAAGTTACCCCTTGGAGGAACAGGAAGGGGGGTAGGAGAGGAGGTCTCTGGAATTGTGTTGGCAACAGAGGAGGGAGCGAGGGACGATTCTGATGTTGGTGATGACGAGGCAGAGTGGGGAGGTGACGAAGTGTTGAAGAACAGGGTCTCCTCGTCATGAAGATCATTGGTGGCGACTCGTCCCATGTTCTGCCTGATATTGTAGAACAAATCCTCTGCCCCGAGTTGTTCGAAAAGGGAAAGTAATTGGAACTCTTGCTCCTTCTGTAGAGCTTCGAGGAGGGAAGCGACCATTGCTCCAGCGGCGAAGCCCGCATGTTTGAGATGAGCAGCAAAATGGATAAGGCGGGCGTTCTGCAAGGTGGCGGCATAAGCGAGATGGAGTGGAGAGTCGGTTTCTAGACGTCTTTCGATGGCGAGAGCCATGCGGGAGTCTTGGATGAGAACTCGATAAGCTCCACGGCGGAGCATAGACGGGGTATCGACGAGTCGGTGAGCGAACGGGAGAGGACGCGGAACAAAGGTTGCTGGGGGAGTGAAGACTAAGTTGGAAGAGTTTGACGAGGTGCGGGAAGGAGGCATTGTGAATCTTATTTGCGACGAGATGTGTTTAACTGGGGGAAGTCCTTTAGGACGTGTTCGCTTATATGCTTCCAGTGAAGAAGCGGAGTGTCGGAGATTGGATTCTGGTTCCCATGAATTTTCGGACGACGGGTATCCTTTCCACGACACGAGGTATTGGCGGCGGTTTGCAGCTCCACGATGTGATAAGATCTTGTCGATTTCGTATTCTTCTTCCGCATCGATGAGATCAGGAGGTGGTCGATGGAATGTCGGTCCGTGTTCGGGGGTTTCCCGATAGGACGATAAGAGGGAGGCGTGGAAGACATCGTGTATCTTCCAAGTGATCGGAATCTTTAGGCGGTAAGAGATGGGAGATAGTACTTGGGTTATTTCAAAAGGGCCTTCTCGTTTCGGGGCGAGTTTCCGAGAAGGGTATCCGAATTTGAGATTACGGGCCTCGAGCCATACCTTATCTCCCACGTTCCAGGGTTTGAACCGGGTAGAGATTCGTTCCTTCATGACACATTGCGCTATCTCGTGCGCAGCAAGAGCTTCTTTTCGGGCATCAGCGAGGGATTTCAATCGTTCCTCGATGGAAGGGAGTGGGGACTTCTTGTTGATGGTTGGATAGGAACGGGGTTCATATCCGAGGATTAAGAAGAACGGAGACTTCTTGGTGACGGAGTGCACGTTTGAATTGTGCGCGAATTCTGCGGTTGGGAGTAGCGTGGCCCATCGATATGGGTCTCCGTCACAGAATATCCGAAGATACGTCTCCAGTTCTTGATTAACACGTTCCGTTTCTCCATCAGATTGAGGATGATACGCGGAGGAGAGAGAGACGTCGTAATCCAGGATTCGTGCGAGTTCTTTGGCAAAAGCCGAGGCGAATTGAGGGCCTCTATCCGAAATAATCTTATCATATAACCCGAAACGGGTGTAGACATGTTTGAAAAATAGGTCAGCCACGCCTGCAGCATCAATAGTGGCGTGGCAAGGGGTGAAAATTGCCCCCTTCGAAAGGCCATGGTCTACCACGACCATAACGGAATCAAAACCGGCAGAGAGGGGTAGCCCGGTGATGAGATCAACGGAGACCTGCTGAAAAGGACGGGAGCAGGCAGACGGAATCGGAGAGAGAGCGGGCACCGTAGGGTGGGTGTTCACTTTGGAGGCTTGGCAGGCGACACAGCCAAGGACAAACTGGCGAACAAAAGTGGAAAGGCCAGGCCACCAATAGTCCCGAGAGACCAGGGCGAGAGTGCGAGTAACGCCGGGATGACCGGCAGACAGCGAGTCGTGTATGGAAGCCACGAGGGCGCGACGGTCGGGAGCAGGGACGTACAGTCGATTCTTAAAATAGAGATGAGAACCATCGAAGTCCCAATCAGAGCGTGCCGCCCGAGGGAATAAAGACGTGTCGCTTTCCATAGCACGAAGGGCAGAAAGGACCAATGGATCATCCGGGGTAGAGGAGCGAATTCTGTCGGAGAGTTCGAGGTCGATTCGACGTGTGAAGAATGATTCAGGCAGGAGAGTCACATCCTGGTTATCGGGGGTGGTATCAGAGCCGTCCTTGCGGGATAGGGCGTCAGCGGGGCCCATTTGGGAACCCGGAGTGTGCACAAACGTGAGATCATAGTCGGCGAGGGTAAGCATCCACCTAGCTTGTCGGCGGGAAAGTTTCTGTGGTGAACGGAAATAGGTGAGGTTCTTGTGATCGGTGAGAACCGTGACTGTATGGGCGGTACCCTGGAGGTACTGGCGCCATCCTTTCAGGGCACGGATGACCGCAAGAAGTTCACGATCATAGATGTCATAGTTTCGTTCAGCGGGAGAGAAACCTTCGGAAAGGTAAGCGCAAGGGTGGAGATCACCATTCTCATCCTTCTGCATCAGGACGCCGCCCGTAGCCGTGAGCGAGGCGTCTGTCATAATAGAAAAGGGTTTCGACGTATCGGGGAGGAGAAGGACGGGGCGTTCCATGTATAACGTCTGGATTTGTCGGAAGGAACGTTCACAATCGTCCGACCACAACCAAGGGGTAGTCTTCTTGGTAAGGTCAGTCAGGGGGCGGGCGAGGTTGGAGAACGAGGGAATGAATCGTCGATAGAAGTTACAAAATCCAAGGAACGACCGGACTTCTTTAACGGTAGAGGGGGTTTTCCATGAGGCGATAGCCTCGAGCTTTACCGGGTCCATCTTAACGGCTCCTTCTTTGAGGATAAGACCCAGGTAGTCCACTTCTTTCGCGTTGAACTTGCACTTTTCTAGCTTAAGGTACAAGTCATGTTCTTTCATTCGGCGGAGAACCTTCATGGTTCGTTCGTGGTGAAGAGCGGGATCGGCGGAATGGATCAAAAGGTCGTCCATGTAGATAATCAGCCACCCTTCGGCGATGTAGTCGGCAAAGATATGGTCCATGAATGCCTGGAACGTCGGAGGGGAGTTACAAAGTCCGAAGAACATGACGGTGGGTTCGAAAAGACCAAAAGGCGTGATGAATGCTGCTTTCCATCGATCTCCCGGCTTGATCTGGACGTTATTATATCCCCATCGGATGTCCATCTTGGTAAAGACCTTTGATCCTTTGACTTTGTCGACGAGATCGGAGATGAGGGGAAGGGGATAGGCGTTCTTGACAGTATGGGAATTCACATAGCGATAGTCTTGGCAAGGACGAAGGGATCCATCCTTCTTAGATACAAAGAAGAAGGGAGAAGCCTGAGGTGACTTCGAGGGTTGAATCTTTGCCAGCTGCTAAATTCTCATCAACGAACGCTTTACACGCTTCCAATTCCTTCGGGTTGAGGGAGTACGCCTTGGCGACTTTCGGGACGAAGGATTCGTCTAGGTCGATAGCATGATCAAAGGATCGGGAAGGAGGAACGTGATCGGTGGATTTCTTTTCAAAAATACTGGAGAACTCTTCGTACTCCGGGGGAAGGGTCTGCTTCTGTTTCTTTTCTTCGGCTGCGGCCGCAAGATCGGTGGATAAGGTAGTAGCGCGGAAATGACGATTACGCGACCACAATCTTTTTTGATAGCATTGAGCTAGCTTGAAATCGGGATCAAGGGCGAGATACTTAATTAGGTAACGCTGGGCAACCGCAGCGTCGGTGTCGTGTCGAGGGATATGAGGGAGATCAGGGAAGGTTAGTACACCTGCTCCCCAGTCGACGATCGGGTTGTGTTCCTTGAGCCATGGCAGGCCCAAGATTACGTTCTCCTTTCCACAGTTCATGACGTAGAAAGTTTGTTCGATTTCGTTATTTCCAAGCCTCAACGTGAGGGTTGTGGAGTATCGTATCAATCCGCCGACGTTGGTGGAACCGTCGGCATTTCGAGGTCTGAGCGGTTTGGCAAGCCGTTTCATCGGGAGTCGGTGTCGAAGAGCGAAGTGATGATCGACAAGGGAGGCGCCAGCTCCACTATCTACTAGGGCGAAGGTGTCGACGATTTTTCCTTTCTGGGTAGCGAAAATGCCAAGGGGAATACGCATAGATTGGGCAGATTCTTGAGCTACAATTACAGGAGGATTCGTAGGAGGTGACTGCGTCGAATCAGACCTCCGATCTAAAAATTCTGGGTGCGTACGGAGACACGAGCTATGTCCATTTCTTCATCGGCATCATCATCTTTGCCGGAATCTTCTTCTTCTTCTTCGAAGCATGCCTTGAGGACATGCATAATTTCTTTGTCGGAGATCTTTCGCTTGGACTGGAGATCTTTGAGGAACGAGGGGACGGGAGAGGTGGTAGCGGCGCGAACAGGAACGCGAGGGGTGAAAGGGGTGGACTTCGGTTTAGGGAAATCGCCCTTTTTATGGTCTCGCTGAAGTATGGCCCTGTTGCTTGCATACGAAGCAAAGTCCCTTTCTCATACATTCGGCACGTTGAGCGGGAGAAAGTCTGACGGCATCAACGTCCATAGCGTTGGGATCTTTGGGAGAGGATCGTGGGGCGTTGTGGAAATAATGATTAGGGCGTCCCTGGAGGGCGCGGATTTTCTGGTTCTGGATGTGGAAGTGCTCAGCACGCTCGATCCACTTGTCGAGGGTTTCGGGGACATTGTCCATCCCGAGGATGCGAGAGGCTAGAGCGCTGTTGAGTCCACCGGCATACCAAGATACAAGGGCTGCTTCGTCGGTAACCTGGGAGCGGGCAGCAAGGAGGGAAAACTCAGAGTTAAACTTCTCTAATGATCCACAATCTCGTTGCTTGAGAGAGGTGAGCTTGGTCAAGGCGTTGCCTTTGACGTCTTTGGTGGAAAACGTGCTACGGAAGGCGGTGACAAAGTCGGTCCAGGTTCCGTAGGTCTTGTCCCTTATTGCTTTTTCATAACGTGCCTCGGCCCAGGAGGCCGCCGTCCCTTTGGTCATGAAAGAGAGCGCGGCAATAATCTTCTTGTCGTCGTCAACATAGACGGCGCTGTTCAGGGAAAAATAGGCGTTGCAGGAAAAGATCCATCGCAGCGCATCGTTTGGGGATCCATCAAAGATGGCGGGAAGGCCAGCTTTTAGTTCAGTAACTTTCGACATCGCGCTAGAAGAGGTGGTGGTCTTCGAGGTACTGGTGATTGTCGATATCAGGGGGGGATCGGTATTCTTCGGGGTGACTGGAGAGATTTGTCTCGGAGTCAGGATCAAGTTTCGGATGGTTTCGTTGAGGGGGTCTCTCGTGGGTGATTCTTCCTCGTCTTCGGGTTCGCCAAACTCGAGTTCTTCTTCGTCAGGTTCTTCTTCTGATTCAGGAGGGACGTCTCTGCGATCGTCGCTCTCAGCCGCGCGTTGCTTAGCGCTTTTCTTGGCTATCTCTGGAGGGTCCTTAGAATAAGGCGCTCCAACTTCCCTGGCTAGGCGATGGGAAGGATCTACGCGTGGTCTAACCGGTCCTGGCGGTGGAGCGGGTCGGGTTTCTTTCGAGGTGGAGGGTCTAGCTTCCTTAGAGGAGGAAGAGTCTCCTGAAGATGTTTAATTCGGACCACGTCTTGGCGTTCGGGGTGGGATAGGCTGCACAACTGGCAGTATCGATTAAGAGTTTAGATCTTTTGTTACGCGGGTTGAGACAGGAAGGTCTCGGCCTGCTAACAACGACGAGCCCGGGTTCGTCCGCAAGAGTAAAGCTCTTGAACGGGTTCCGGACTAAGATCAGAGATCGCTATTACTGGCTAGCGACAGGCCACTGGGAGCTTAGCAAGCTGAGTTGTCTTGAAGTCTCGATGAGCTGTAAGCTGTATGATTGCGTAGATCTAAACTAGAGAACTACTACAGCGAAGTAGCTATCTTTTATAGTACACAAGACGGCGCACGGACCATGTCCCTAATAAGGGATTTAAGTACAACGGGTAACCCGTAGAAATCAAGGGAACATGATGGAAGGAATCCCAGAGATAAGCTGGGTATACTGGTGGAGTGGACGATAAAGGAAATGGGGACTTAGGTAAGATGGCTAAGTCTCGTGATGGTACAATAGGACAGGGGTTAGGACGTATATAGTACAGAGGAAGAAAAACCGTAACACTTACTCCATCTAAAACTAATGTCAATCCAAGCTAATCTACCAAGAAATGGCTTGTATTCAACAGAAGGGGCAGTGGACCAGAATTTACAGGACATGTGCAAAAGCAAAATTCTAACTAAACCTCCTCTTCAATATCCTCCTCCTCTTCATCCTCCTCAATCTCTTCAACCTTGCCTATCTCCTCTTCATCCTCTGATGTCCCTGGAATGAAGTCCAGATCCATTCCCATCTGAATGTCCTCCAGTGCCAAAATCATATGCTCCAACTGAAGGAGGGTACATGCCTTGTTATTGGCCCTCTCATCATACTTGCTTCTTCTTCACATCCCATCAGCAACATCTGCTCCTCCCATGTCCTCCAGTGCATCTTGGGTACATCTCTGGGATGTTGGCACTTGGCCTTGATATAAAAGGAAATTCTATGATCAAAATCACTATACACCTGGGACTTTCCACCTCTTCTGCTTAGCAACATGCCTCCACCTCTGCCTTTTCAGCCCTCTTTTGGGCCTTCTCCTCAGCCCTTTTGCATGCTTCTTCCTCTGCCCTCCTCTTGACTTCCTCTTTGGCCTTCTTTCACACCTCTCCTTCAACCCTTTTCTTCTCCACCTCTTCTACAGCTTTTCTTGCCTTCTCCCTTCTCTGATGTTCTGCAGCCTTCTTCCTATATAGCTCATTGCTATCATCATTGTGGTCATTGAGCATCTCCATGCTCCAAGTGGTGAGGTCATTGAGATCAAAGTTGGTGGACATGGTATAAATTGGAGGTCAAAGAGCTATGAAAACTTTTGAGATCAATCAAGATATTTATATCACATGTGCTCTGCTTCAAACTCCACCAGAAACCTCCACATGGCCCTCAAGGGTTCAGGCTTAAGAGGGGGATACTGTCATATCCTATATCATGCACATTGTCTCTGCATCTCCACATCTCCTCTGGACCTCATATAACATTTTCAACTCATCTCCACTCATCTGGTCTATCTCCTATTGCTACCTCCATTCCACTTACTACACTTGCTTATGTTTCTCCATTCTTACCTTGACATTTCCTGACAGCCCTGTTACCCTTTGACTTACTTTGGTTTAGTACATATCCTATGACTCCTCTTGACTTGCACTGACTCCCCTTGATTCCCCTTGACTCCCTATAACTCTTCCTGACTATATTCTGACTCCCCCCACCCATTTATGGTAACTCTGGCTCTTTGGATGTCTTTGTGTTTACTTGTCACTTTACTTACACCTTCTTATTTTGAAGTTCCCCTTGTAGTATAAAAGCTTGTCATGTACTTCATGTTCTGCAGTTCAAATATCATCTTAGTCTCCTCCTGACCTCAGTCTTTACCTGTTATATCCCTCTGCCTGTTCCTTTACTCTTGACAACTGAAGCTAGTCTTCATGTTGTCACTCTGCCCCAACTCCATATCTTCTCCACTGCCTTCTGACTGTGCAAGGGACAATATTAAAATGAGATTGAATAAAGTGTTTTATGAATGAATGGAGAGGGGTAGGTTACTTTCAGGGTCCTTGTTTGGACATTTCTGGCCTACTAACTGATCCACTGTAACATGTCTTGTACAATGTAAAATTCACTACTTTCTCCAAATGTCACTAAATGTAAATATCAAAAGCTAAAAATTCTACAATGCCTAATATCTATTTTTCCAAGCATGGATTCTGGTTATAATGGAGATGTAGATTACCAGTGGATTTTCAACAGTCTGTCACGCTGAAGTCACCTTTTGGTCACATGGGTTGGATGGTTCCACATGAGGCCTACCTTACATGTAGATCATCTTGCAGAACCATTATGATACTTGTGACCATATTCCAGAAGCCTTCAAATTACAAGTCAGCACACTAAAATCTGGTAAGGCTAACACTGCTCAAACTTTTCTTACCAGTCAGGTTCAATTTCTGTTATCACTCTGATCCTTTTGTTTAAATATATCAGGAAGGGAGCAATTCATGTTTTGCAAAACTTACTGAGTCTTTTTGGTCTCCTCCAGTTCATGGAAGACTATCCATCCGGAGCGAGGTTGGCGGGTGAACAGCACAGACGTTGGATGGACGTGCAGGATCTGGATAGCGATGCA